>BQNB010006666.1:0-88016 GCA_026074375.1 Tanacetum coccineum | reverse complement strand
ATTTTGGATCAGCAAGCACTTTTTGTCAAAAACGCAAGCAAAATCCACCCAAACTTCATAATAGTGCGTAATCTTGCCTAATTTTCATTCACAACTAATCCACAACAAAACCACACCTAAGACTAACCTAATCCCTTCTTTTTTATTGTTGTAACTCTCATTCAACTTTCATCTCACCAAGAATATAATATTGAACTAGCGAAACAAAGTAGCATTATTATTTATAAAATCTTGTTTTTATAATCTTTCAAAAATTAAAACACAACATGAGGATGTGTGGATCTTGAACATATATGAAAAAACATAAGCAAATCATAAGAAAAGATCAAGACACTTACAAGAATGAAGAACAAGTAGAGAAATCACAAGATCTATACCCCAAAATAATAGATCTATAAAACCCAACAACAAATCTTGAAACCCTAATTTAGATCTTAAAGAAAAACCCTTGAATCAAAGATCCAATACTTCAAACTACCTTAGAAAACCTTAGAAATGAACTTGGTAAACTTGGATTATGCAAGAAATCAAAGATATTGAAACCCTAATTAAGGGTGTGTGTGCCGTGAGCTTCAAGATGGGAGGAGGGAAAGAGAATTTTTGTTAGTGACTTTGGAAATGATATGAAACCCTAAGTTGTGATATGGTATGGTATTTATAGGTGAACATTAGGTTTAAGGTGTGTATAATAGGGTACATGTGACCAACACACACCGAAAGTGTGTGTGTTTGCTTGTTCGGCCGAAACCAACCACAAGGACCATGGTTCATTTTTTTGAGTCTTGGTTCATTATTAGATGCATAAGTTGGTCTTGAGTTGGTCAAATGAGGTCAAAGTGTGTACGTATCATTTGTCTTGGTCTAACTTGAGGATATGTGCATGAGAAAGACCCTCTCATGTGTCATTTTCACTACTTACATCCACACATGCATAAAAAGACAAGGAAAAATGCCTTTGATTTAATTTCAAGACTTATGGTGCATTTGGTTTAGTTTTAGGCGTCCAATACATAACAAGAGGGGAGGGAGAACGAAATTTTTGACTTATGAACATGAGATGGACGATAACTAAAGTTTACACTAAAAGATTTTAAGTTTCCGGGAGTGATCGTAAACTACGAAACACTTAATTTAAACGTTAAAGCGTAAAAATAATTTAAACACTTAGAAAAGATTTTGAGTTTCCGGGAGTGATCGTAAACGTAATTTAAACGTTAAAGAGTAAAAATAAATACTGGGAGTGATCGTACACTACGAAACACTTAGAAAAGATAAAATAACTCATATAATATCTAAACTAATCAAAATCCAAAGTCGGAACGCGTCCGATGATGTTTTTCAGATTTACACGGGTTAACTTCCCGGTAAACAGCCAGATTCAAACGTAACGTATAAAAATCAAAAATAATGATCGAAAAAGTTTAAAATATTGACCTGAAATTTTTCAGGGTGTGACATAAAGCTTAAATAAGCTTGAAAGTGTCCGAAAACCCATTTGAAATTCCAATCAGCAAGCATATTTTAGGATGTTTCAACAAAATTTATTTTTCCATTTCGTGGTAAAAATGTCTTTGACTTTTAAGCTAAATGGTTCACAACCATTTTGTAAAATCTCATTCCGGACAACTTTCGTGCTTTATACTTAAGCCGATTCGGATCCAAAAGGCTCTGAATCGCCTGTTTTAGCTGCTGATCTGATCACCTAAGGTTACCCTTTTTGCCGAAAAATGTTTCAAGTTTCATTTGGCCATAACTAGGTCGTTTTAAGTCTGTTTTTAACGTTCTATATATCGAAACGATCAGGGAATCATTAACTACTTTAATCTTAGACTTTTAACACTTTAAAATATTTTTAATCACCTCTTAACCTCCTCACTAATTTCGGACAACAAACAATTAATGTCAAAACACTTCCAAAAATTAACCCAAACTACACCATAGTGCTTAAGCTATCCTAAACTCCATTCATAACCTAACCAACAATCAACCTATACTTAAAACTATCCTAATCCCATCCTCATCATTGTTGCAACACACTTTTCAACTCATCTCACCAAAATCACAAAACTATTAATATATTACTTTCATTTTTACAAGAGATAACAAGACCTCATTTCATTTTCTTTTACAAAGGATTCACAAACACATGGAGTCAAAACTTAACAAGGATTCAAGAACAAAGAAATAATCAAGGAAGATGATCAAGAAATACTTATAATAGATGAAAAACAAGAGAGAAACACAAGATCTAAACCAATAAACCCTAGATCTTGAAAATAAAAAAGAAACCCTTGAACCCTAACTCTTAAATCTTTAATAACCCTTTAATCAATGAATCAATGTTTCAAACCACCTTAGATATGATAAATAATAAACCTAGAAATTTTGTATTTGAAGGAAAATCAAAGATATGAATACCCTATTTGGGGTGTTTGTAACCGTGGGTTATAGAGAGCAAGAAGGAGAAGAAGAAAATTTTTAAAGGCTTGAAAGAAATAAATGAACCCTAATGTGTTTATAGTGTAGTATTTATAGAAGGATCCTATGTGCTAGAGTCTTGCATTGGTTGACAAGTCAACACCTAAACTATGTCATAAAACCATATGATTAGTAGTGGTTTTATGGTTAGGGTACAAGTGCTCTCTTCCTCCCTAGGAAGAGGCATGGCTAGAAATGGGGGAAGATAAAAGAGTGCTTGGTTACTTGCTGAACATCAGAAGATGATTTGCCCACATAGTCCACATTAGAAGTATTATTCTGATGTGCACTACCAGAAGCAGCAGACAAAGGAGGAATCTTCTTTAAATCATTTTTTGGAGCCTTAGGTTCATACCTCATCGTGGGCCCCACCATCTTATAACCAGCAGCAGATTTAGACTTACCTCTGTTTTTCTTCTTCTTTGTAACCTTTTGGAAACCATCGTTAACCGATTCCATAGGAGGATTAACGATATTATAAGTATTAACATTTGTGGCAAAACCCACATTTAGAGGACAATGATCAATAGTATGACCAAAAATCTTACAAGTATCACATCTTGGAGGCTTCCATTCATATTCAACTCGGATTGTTTCTTTAGTGAAGTCTTCACTCATCAAGGAAGGAACGCCAAAAAAAAAAATTAGTAATAAACACAACCAATTCATAAAAAAATTCAAGAATCTGAATTAACTTCAATAAGACATCTTGCAAAACTACTTCTCCCCTGTGACTCTTTACACATAGCGTTCGTAAAAGAATCAAACATAATAGGTTTACCAAGAAAAGAGGCAATCAAATTTATACCTTCTTCTTCAAATGCTTGAATAGGAACATCATGAAATTTGACCCATACAGGAATACAAGACATTTCTTCTTTGAGTAATCGAGTTCCCACAGTCCACGTCTTTAGAATGATAGGAGTCTTTCGAATCAGCCATGGCCCACCCTCAAGAACAGTATCAAGACCAGCACGAGACTCAAATTTGAAGAAAAAGAATCCTTTATTATTCATCATGATCCTTTTTAAACCATGTTTTGCCCAATTAGTTTTTGCAAAGTATTCAACCACTGGAAAAGCTAATCGTTGTCCCAGAAAATAACCATACAATGTATGTTCAAGCCGAGATTCCACCTTTTTAACCACTCTACGAGGTAAAGAAATATTTACACCGTCAAAAATAGGATCTTTTTCAGAATGGATCTTTTTCAAAAAGTTGATAAACTTCCACTGACTCAACAAAAGTATCACTAGCAGAAGGAACCTGATTGGAGTTCTTTAAAGAAGATAACTCAGTGTGGCGCTTGCAAACAAGTTCAGTAAAAATATCCTTAACATCATTAGATAAAAGGAACCACTTCGGATAGGTTCCCGCCTCAAGACCATTAGCAAACGCCTCAATCTCCACCTTAGATTTCAGAGACACTTCAAATTTGGATTCAACGTCTTCAATAGTAAACTTATTACAACCTGACGCATTGCCAGAAATACTCGAAATAGTAGGATTAACCATATCAACCGTGTTCATTAACCATCCTAGATATATCCTATCACTTACAGCCTGTTCCGCCATCACCAAATTAGGACTAGGACCAGTCCCTAACAATTAGTAACAGTACCCATATCAGGAAAATCACATGAACAACAACGAACTCAGTGCGGGATTAGGGTTTGAGGAAAAACCCTAGAAGAACTGCCATTACCCATGTTTGGTTTTTCGATAATATAATTCTAGTTGTATCCTCCCTGTTTAGAACGATTCTTCGATCCACTATTACACTTTGTAAGAATGATTGGTTCGTCATAGTTTGGAACGATTAACAATCAAAAAAACCCTAAAATACCCCAAGTCGCAAATAATCGCATAAAGATCAAGATATAATAGAAGATCCTCGTCTATCTTCAACCGATATTTATATAGATCCTAACCGACTATAATCAATAAAAACCAACCGACTATAAAAAAACAGAAAACCCCCTAAAAAACGATTAGATTTGCCCTATTGAACAATCCATCAAATAAGAAACGTGTTAGATCTTAAGAATTATAAGAAGAAACACGATTGTTATAAGGTATTATGATCAAAAGAGAAAGAAAATCGAATGAGAAGGATTGGAGGATTTTTCTGCCGCCATTAGGGTTTTTTAGGTTTTTTTTTAAATAGTAACCTAGAAATTTTGTATTTGAAGGAAAATCAAAGATATGAATACCCTATTTAGGGTGTTTGTAATCGTGGGTTATAGAGAGCAAGAAGGAGAAGAAGAAAATTTTTAGAGGCTTGAAAGAAATAAATGAACCCTAATGTGTTTATAGTGTAGTATTTATAGAAGGATCCTATGTGCTAGAGTCTTGCATTGGTTGACAAGTCAACACCTAAACTATGTCATAAAACCATAGGATTAGTAGTGGTTTTATGGTTAGGGTACAAGTGCTCTCTTCCTCCCTAGGAAGAGGCATGGCTAGAAATAGGGGATGACAAAAGAGTGCTTGGTTACTTGAGATTAGAAGTGACCTTAGTGTAAGACATGGTACTTAAGCATGTGCATTATTTCTAGAAGTAAAATTTGAATTTGTTTTGTGTTTTCTCTTACTAGATTCGGCCTTATATATAATTGGTGTAGAATTAATATAATTTTTGGGTATTAGGTATAATTGTGGGTATTTGTTGAAGTATAGATAGGTATAGATGCTTCCATGCATGCATAATTGTATTTTATTACGAAACGTAAACGTTTTACGTAACCAATAGAAATAAAATATGAAAAGTTAAAAATTATCTTCGTAAAAATAATATAACACTTGTTTGACGTAAACTTTTATTTGTTTGATGTCCGTTTACATTGAATGTTAATTTTTTTAGTTTACGCGATTTAACTAAACGATTTGAAATTAAAAGTGAACGCGTAAAAGTTTAAAATAAATAGTTGAATATTTATTGACGTAAAATGACGTAAAAATGCGGATTGTTACAGTCTCCCCGTGTTAAAAGAATTTAGTCTCAAAATTCAGTTTGACTTTCCTTCTGGAATGGTGTTGGTGAAGAGGTGTGGGTTTCAATTCCTTGTTGGTGGTTAAACTTGCCGGCGGATTGTCCTAGGGTAGCTAATGATGCGTCTTTGACTTTTTGGCTTAAGATTTGGTATAAGGTGATGTCGACTTTATAGTAATATGGTGTAAAGGTTTACCTAGTTGCTATGGTTACTAATTTGGTTTTCCCGTGACAAACACGTTTTATGAATATGCATACAAGACTTGATATAGATAGAAAATTGGTTCTTGACAAAAAGTTTTTAAGGTGACTACTTCTCAGCATGGCATGGTCTTCCTGAATTATACATAGGTGATCAGGCTATGTATATTTGAGGTCTAACGATGTGATGCTCGTTTTCGTCAAAAAGTCGCTATGTATAACGGTAGTATCACAAATGTTTACAGTTGTGATTAAAAATAATTGATAAGATAAGAAAACAAGGTTATTTTATAGTGGTGACAACAACAGTGATTTAAGAGATGACCGTACGTATGGTTTTATAAGTAAAGTTAAATATAGTAACAAATTTATGTGATGGAAACAAAATAGTTCCATATGATAAAAACAAGATGTTAGTTTATTTCACGATAGTAAAATAATTTGTGTGATGAAAAATGGTTTATAAGTAAGTTCAAGATTATTCCATAGGTCGTTTGTAACGTGATTTTTGAGGTGATTGCAAGATAGTATATAAGATGTCAAGTAGGTAGTTCATAAGGTATTCTTGAAATGATTGTAAGTAGCTTATAAAATGTTAGTTTATTAAACGATGGTAAAATAGTTTGTCAATGATAGTAAAATGGTTTATAAAATGATAGTTTATCAATCGATAGTAAGATGGTTTATTAATGACATCGACTTTGTTTATGAGACGATACTAAAATTGTTTATGAGGTCGTATCAAAATAGTTTTCGTGGGAATCACGTGACAGTTCATAATGCAATAGTAAGGAGTTTATGATGTGGTAACAAATTGTTTGTGAATTGATAACACAATAGTTTGTAAATTGACTATGGAAACAGTTTACGGAAGATAATGAAATAGTTCATTATGTGGTAGTGAAATAAAGTAGTTGTAAAAATATTTAAGGGACCATAGTAGTTTAAGGAGTGGCTTGCATAAATGATTAGAGGGTTAAAGTAAAATCGACGAAGTTTTCATGACACATGAGTTTGATAAATAATTTAAATCGTTCACATAGTATAACGAACATGTAAAAGGAAATATAATGTGAATTTCTTAGAGTAAATAGAGTCTATGATGGTTCCAACTTAGGTTTCACTAGGTAAGACGGGTCACCAGATGACGTAGGTGTTTTAACAGTATGAGGCGGGTGTTCAAACTCGAAGTTGAATGGTAAGGTAACTAATGGGATCAGCGGACTGTGATATGTTTCAATGTTATGTAAACGGTATTATGTAAAATCATAAAAAGTTTCAAAGACCATCGTGTCTTTCACAATGTCTCGAGAAAAGTCCTAGTATCTATATAAATAACTTTTAAATTAAACAAGTGTAAAATATTCGCAAGAGAAGGTATGTATATATATATATATATATATATATATATACATATAAATATATATATATATATGCATATATGTATATATGTATATATATATATATAAAATACATATAAATCAATGGAACCGGCGACGCTCCTATGGAACCGGCTACTGTTCATCCGAATAAAAAAAATCTTTTGTAATCTTTGAGAGATTATGGCTAGATTTGGAAAGATATGATGTGACAATACATAAAGGTCAACTATATGTATGAAGTCGAAGCAAATGATGTAAAATCTATTTTGTATTTATTTTTTACTTTAAGTAACTTGTGTATGTTAAAAATAAAAAGTTTAGCTAATGCTTTCCAAAATAAAGTTTACTTTGTTTAAATAAAGTACTTATAGATTGCAAAATGCAAAATACGTTTGATCATAATGCAGCTTACAAAGATGTACAAACCTGTTGTTTGTAAACATAACGAAGACTCGATACGTCGAGATTGATGATGTATGTTGAATTTAAAGAACGATAACTTGATACATTTTAATGTTATATATTTACAAGTTATATATATTTTTTCATCATCAAAAAAGAAGAATGCGTAGAATAAAATATCATTATTTTGCACTAACAGTCTCCCCCTTTTTGATGATGACAAAATATGTAAACGTAATATATATAAAATGGTAAAAGTCACTTGTTATCCCCACTAATAACTTTATTAATACATTACCTCTCCGTTATACGACTCTTCCCCCCCTATTCTCTCTTTCTCGAAACAAAAAGGGTGTGTCCTTGGAGTTTAACTTCAATTCTCCCAGAAAAGGCGAGCTTGCATCATCCCTAGTGAAGTTAAAATGTCTACTCAAACGCCTTATATTGGTGCATCCCCTAGGTAATTGTCCTTGGTTATTTGGGCAATGGATCATTATTTGAAAGCTAAGCCTACAAAAATGTTAGTTCCGTGCAACATGTAAGAATATATAACTATATGATGAAGAAAATGGCATCTTCCTTTTAGTTGAAACGCAATGGATTGTTGAAGATTAAGAATGATGATGAATGCGTGCAAGCTCCCCCTTAACGAGTGTCTCCCCCAATTGGAGCGTCCAGATATGAAGAAAAAATAATATGTACTGCCTTAATTGCTCAACGGAAGCTCCCCTTGCTCGAGGGTGGTCAAGTAAGATGCTAACTACAAAACAAAAATTAGTGCAATAACAGGTTTTGTCCTTAGACAAATATGTCATATACAACAACATGTATAGACGACTCAATATGATTTTTTTGACGAATGCTCCCCTTGCTCGAGGGCTTCAAAATGAACCTACAAAAATGAAAATGAATGATGCAAACTTCATCCTTAGATGAGTAAGCCATATTCCTACAGAACGGTTATATGCTTTAACCTACAAAAAGAAAATTTAGTGTAACTTCAGTCTTTCGAGGAAGTCCTATAAAACAAGATGTAAATAAATATGCAATAGTGATTCTCTAAAATGTACCTATCGCCTGTTGTGTTCATAATATACATTACTAGTCCTTTGACTATTTGACTTTTGTTAGTATATTCAGATTTTATGTCGTGTTGACGGT
The DNA here is from genome assembly GCA_026074375.1 of Tanacetum coccineum. Classification (NCBI taxonomy): domain Eukaryota; kingdom Viridiplantae; phylum Streptophyta; class Magnoliopsida; order Asterales; family Asteraceae; genus Tanacetum; species Tanacetum coccineum. The sequence goes on along the minus strand of BQNB010006666.1, from coordinate 79,400 downwards.
GGTGATTTTATGAGATATGTGATGATTTGAGGTTTATTATGATTAATAATCCCTTTTGGAAGGTATTATTTGTTACGTGTAATCCGGGTGGTTTGACCCGTGAATTTTGAGAAATGCCGAAAAAACGAGTCCGACACGCCCGTTAATGTCCAAATGAGTTTTGAAGGGTGTAAAGTGAAAATATGTCGTGTAAATACTCTAAGTTAATGAAAAAGTATTTTTAAAGTGAATAAAAATGCTAATTAACTTTGGGGTAAATTTTACGGTTGAGTTTTACGAGTATTTAAGTGATCCCGACACGAAAAGAAAGACCCGACACCCATAGGATGCCATATCCGGTCAAGAAGTCAAGAGAAGGCAAGATGCCTACTTTCTAGCTAATGTGTCTTTAAGTTGGTATATTAAGATACCTTATCCTCTACATTTTTTTCATAATTACATTTTTGATTTCAAAAAAAACACACACACCTTGGTGTGTGCTTGGGTTCGTCCGCACCTACAACAACACAAACACATAAAAATTTGAAGTTTGATCAAGAAAACATGAAGACATAAATATTTAGGGTTGATTCTATTGTTTGGTTATTCATTTTAAACAACGTTTGGGTTGTCCGGTTCGTGTCGAAATCTACAAATTTAAAGATTTTCTTGTAAGTTTTGTCTTCAAATTTAAATTTCGTTTGTTCTTTTGTGTTTATTTTGATGCATAGATGTTAGTTGTACAAGTTGATCATTGTAAAAATTGATTTTTGGAAGCGAAATGAAAGAAAAAGAGGTGTTTGGTTCGTGTGAAATAAAAAGGAAAAAGAGGGTTTTTGTAGTTTTGATGTTGTGGTCGTGATGGTTGAATAATATATGATCCTAGAATGCTTATTTTTGATAGTAGCTTGTATGGCTTATTCGGACTTATTTTTTAAGCTATTTCTTGGCTTATTTTGGGCTATAAGCCACGAACCACTTCCCAAAATCACTAGGAAAGTGATTTTGATTATTTTTGTGTTATGGCGTATGTTGTGAACTGTTTTTGAGGCTTATGGTAGTTGGTCTACTGGGTATTTTATTTCATTTAGGCCTTGGGCTTATAAGTTTTCTGTAGACGAATTTGTAAAGAAGCATAAGGACATTATTTGGTTTGGTTTTGGTTGTTTTAAGAAGTTACAAGATGGGTTTAAGATATTTATTTCAAGGTTGAAGAGTATGGGTTTATTGGGCCTGGATGGAGTTAACATGGATAATGCATGTAGTCGTATGAAGATATGTTTTAGTTATCTCATTTTGAAGTATAATGGCTTTTATAGTTATGTTTTTTGTCTTGTAATTTTGGCTTGTAATTTAGTTAAGACTTATAGTTTAGTTTCTTTACTTGTCATGTTCATGAAGTTTTTTTTGGCATGTCATTTTCAAGTTCACATGGTTTTTCATGTGAAGCTTTGTTTTGTATTTTTTTACCCCAAAAAAATGTACTGCATCACATTATTTTTTATCAGTGCATCGTAGTATATTTTGTAACATGTTTCTGTTTGATGACTAGATTTAAGAGTGTGACGCACTAGGTATAAGTATATGATGCACTAGTTCTAAGTTTTTTAGATTTTTTCCAATAATACATGATTGCTGTTGATGTTTGTTTTGGAAATTATGTTTGAGTTTGTAAATCATGATTTTATGGATTCGATACACTAATTATAAGACTATGATGCATTATACAAAGCTTTTGATATTGAGTTTTAATAAAGGTGATGCATCTACTTTTTATGCCTTGATGCAACTACTTTTTTTGCTTTAGTGTGGCTACTTTTTTATAAAGTGTTTTCGACATATACTCAACATCTTTCTATTCATTTTAAACAATTTATTGCCTTTATATTATTTTGTATAATGTATTGTGATGAAAAGTTCTCTCCCCTACTAGGGGCGATCATGGTGGCGATTTCCGGCCAACAATAATCCAACGTCGATCACCAATTTTTCTATACTGTTCTATCTTCCTTTTCTTGATCTAGTCCTTATTCGTATGTGATCATGATTAGAGATTTCAAAAAAGAGATCTTTTCCTTATTAGGGTTTCATTTAATTCTTTAGATGCGATCTGAAAAGGGTTTGATTTGTTCTTTTGATCTTTTTATTCTGGTTATATTTCGCGTTTGGATTTAGATCAGTTAGGGCGATTGGCAGATTGGAATCTTTGGTGGCGACGACTAGGGTTTATTGTGGATCGATCATGCATATTTTTCGGAATCACACCTTTATACATCTCTCCCTTGTTCTTTGAATCAGATTTTTCACAAGGGTTTTGATGTTTTTTTGATCGCTTGTTGCTGGTGCTTTGAATTAGGGTTTCGACCCTATTTAGGGTTCCGACCCTATTTAGGGTTTGATATCCCTGACGTAATGGTTTACATGTCGATTCCTCAACCCTAATTATTAGGGTTTGTTCGTTATTGTCTAGTGATCTTGGATATCGATCTGTATGTTTTGGTGTTATTGTTGGATCAAGTAACCCTCTTCTAGGGTTTGTTATTTGATGCTAATATTCTGATCTAATAGTGACGTAGGTATAAGCCAGACGAACCGGTAACCTTTTTTATTAGGGTTCAGTTTTGATTGATTTTATCTTGTGGTTCGTGGTGCTGTTTCTGTTGGTGGGTGGTACGTAGTACCTGGCTTGTTGTTTGAGAATTGTGATTGATGCCGTTGGACGGCTGGTGGTTGGTGGTTTTATGCATTATGGATATGGGGAGAGATGGGTGTTTAAAACCCTGATTGTCTATTAGGGTTTTTTGTTATCATGTGGTGGTCATGTGCGACGCCTTTGGTTGCCGTGGTTATTCTGAAACGTAGGCATGTACTACGTTATTTAGGCTTCATGTTTTCAGCTTGTGTCGAGGTCTTTGGCGCATGGAGTCTCTATATTGCAAGGCATAAGGTTTGTGGCATGTTTTGAATCCTCTGTGAGGGTTCTTGTTATTGCATGGTCTATACTGTGCATGGAGGTCATGTGTGCTGATTCGGTATACGTGTGGCTTTCTCTTGGAATTAGGGCTTTGGTATGGTTCTCGTACAATCTCCGTCTTTGGCTAGCATTCTTATTCTCCGAGAAGGTTGTTACGGACGCCTTTATGATTCTTTTGGTCACTTAGTTGCGTCATGCATTTTCAAGAGCTGTGAGTTAAGTTGGAATACTTTGATTTATGTTTATCATGATTATTATAGTTTTCCTTCTTAGTTAGGTCATGAGAGTGGCATGTCACTCTTATGTTAGTTGTTGCACATTGTTTATGTGCATGTTATTGCCCATGTAACGGGCTGTGATATAGGACATCACCTATATCCATTGTACTTCAATGATTTTTTGGTGTAATGCATTTTACCGGGGTATTGAATCCCTTTTACCCAAGAAATATAATGTTTGTGATGCAGTAGAAAGTTAGAATATACATTATGATACAGTAGAATTATTAATTAAAATGCCAGTCAGAAATATACATTCTATGCAGTAGAATATACATTATAATGCAACAAAATAACAAAGTGATGCACTAAAGTCATAAGAGGAGGATATGTAGTGTATGTGCATAAGTGTTTTATCTTATATAACTAGTGCATCATAGTTACAATGTTACCACATCATAATTTAAAATACCACTACATCTTTGCTCTTTCAGAATCTGCAGTTATCAAAACTACTTATTATTAAACAAACATTATACTCATTATAGATCTCATACACTATGATATTATGACTATGATGCATAGTATAAATTTTTTTTGATGAGTTTTAATAAAAGTGATGCAATACTTTTTTATGCTTTGATGCTTTCTCTTGGTAATAAGGCTGATTTATGGTCTTCGTAACAATCTCCGTCTTTGTTTAGCATTCTTATTCTCCGAGAAGGTTGTTACGGACGCCTTTGGGATTCTTTTGGTCACTTAGTTGCGTCATGCATTTTCAAGAGCTGCGAGTTAAGTTGGAATACTTTGATTTATGTTTATCATGATTATGTTATAGTTTTCCTTCTTAGTTAGGTCATGAGAGTGGCATGTCACTCTTATGTTAGTTGTTGCACATTGTTTATGTGCATGTTATTGCCCATGTAACGGGCTGTGATATAGGACATCACCTATATCCATTGTACTTCAATGATTTTTTGGTGTAATGCATTTTACCGGGGTATTGATTCCCTTTTACCCAAAAAATATAATGTATTGTGATGCAGTAGAATATACATTCTGATACAGTAGAATATACATTATAATGCAGTAGAATATACATTCTAATGCAGTAGAATATACATTATAATGCAACAAAATAACAAAGTGATGCACTAAAGTCATAAGAGGAGGATATGTAGTGTATGTGCATAAGTGTTTTGTTTTATATAACCAGTGCATCATAGTTACAATGTTACCACATCATAATTTAAAATATCACTGCATCTTTGCTCTTTCAGAATCTGCAGTTATCAAAATTACTTATTATTAAACAAACATTATACTCATTATAGATCTCATACACTAGATATATGACTATGATGCACTAGTATAAATTTTTTTGATTGAGTTTTAATAAAAGGTGATGCATCTACTTTTTATGCTTTGATGCAAGTACTTTTTATGATTTGACGCGGCTATTTTTTAATAAAGTGTTTCTGAAATATACTGAATATCTTTATGTTCATTTTAAATAATTTACTGCTTTTATGTTATTTTGTTTAGTGTCTTGTGATGCAGTAGAATATACATTGTGATGCATTAGAATATACATTATAATACAGCAGAATTACATAGTAATGCACTAAAGTCATAAGAGGAGCACGTGTAGTGTATGTGGAGAAAACAGCTGAAATTGCCACCATCGAAGAAAAGCAAGCAACCCGTAGAGCCGACAAGAGCTGGGCTTAGAGGATGTACTCGCAAAGCTTAAAAGAATTTTTTCAATTTTTTTTAATTTGCAATAAGTATGGTATAGATATTAAAGCATTACTTCCAAGACAATTTTTTAGTTCTAAGATGTATAACATTTATTACCAAACATCAATACAATAGTATCTCAATGTTTCTGAATATACTAGGTATCTTTTTGTTTTTATGAATAATAGTTAGTGCATTATGTTATTTGTTTAGTGTATTATGATGCAGTAATATATACATTTTGATGCAGTAACATTTACATTGTGATGCAGTTAATAACATTTTGATCTAATAGATTTATACATTGTGGTGTAATAGATTTATACATTATGATGTAGTAGATTTTTACATTGTGATGCTGTAAATTTATAACATTGTGATGCAGTAGATTTATACATTGTGATGCAGTAGATTATTCATTCTGATGTAATAGATAACATTGTGATGCACTGGGTTTATAGATTGTGATGCAGTAGATTCATAACATTGAATTTTACAAATATTTAAACAGAACATTCAAGTACTAGCAGGTAATCAATTTTTATTTGGTGCATCGTAGTGTAAATATTTAGTGCATCGCAGTATAAATTTTTATTTCACTTCATGTAGTATTAGATTCTTACCTTTTTAGTTTTTTTTCTTTAGGTGATAATGATCGGTTGGTTGGAAAGTGGAAACACCTATTTGGTAAATGGACGAGTTCTCATCTCACGCTCACCGAGGAAAAGCAAGCAACCATTGGAGCCATAAAAAGATGGGATGAGAGGATCTACTCATAAAGCAACATGATTTATGTATTCATTTATTTTTTTTATTTTTTTTGTGAAATTAGTACTTTATAGATATTAAATCATTACTTATAATACATGTTTTCAGGTGTAAAATATAACACCCCGTGTTTTTCAGGTCATATTTTGATCTCCAATAATTTATCTTCCTTTTCATTAATAGGTTTGCATAATTATATCCGTTTAAACCACTCTAGTTAGATCGTGTAGGCATCAAAACCCAACGTTTGATAGAAATATCAAATGCACTTATTAAGACCTTACTTGATGCTTTCGTACTCGTCATTTGAATTATTATTCGCAGCAAGGAAGTTTCTTGATCACATTCATTTGGATTTTATCAAAGAAAAATATTTCGTAAACCCAACTTTACCAACAATTTAACTTCTATAAATTAGGAAGTAAATAAAACTTTAAAATAAAAACTCATGCAGTAGATTATTCATTCTGATGTAATAGATAACATTGTGATGCACTGGGTTTATAGATTGTGATGCAGTAGATTCATAACATTGAATTTTACAAATATTTAAACAGAACATTCAAGTACTAGCAGGTAATCAATTTTTATTTGGTGCATCGTAGTGTAAATATTTAGTGCATCGCAGTATAAATTTTTATTTCACTTCATGTAGTATTAGATTCTTACCTTTTTTGTTTTTTTTCTTTAGGTGATAATGATCGGTTGGTGGAAAGTGGAAACACTTATTTGGTAAATGGACGAGTTCTCATCTCACGCTCACCGAGGAAAAGCAAGCAACCATTGGAGCCATAAAAAGATGGGATGAGAGGATCTACTCATAAAGCAACATGATTTATGTATTCATTTATTTTTTTTATTTTTTTTGTGAAATTAGTACTTTATAGATATTAAATCATTACTTATAATACATGTTTTCTGGTGTAATTATAAAACACCCGTGTTTTCAGGTCATATTTTGATCTCCAATAATTTATCTTCCTTTTCATTAATAGGTTTGCATAATTATATCCGTTTAAACCACTCTAGTTAGATCGTGTAGGCATCAAAATCCAACGTTTGATAGAAATATCAAATGCACTTATTAAGACCTTACTTGATGCTTTCGTACTCGTCATTTGAATTATTATTCGCAGCAAGGAAGTTTCTTGATCACATTCATTTGGGTTTTATCAAAGAAAAATATTTCTTAAACCCAACTTTACCAACAATTTAACTTCTATAAATTAGGAAGTAAATAAAACTTTAAAATAAAAACTCATGCACTCCTACAAAATAGTATGGGAACTGATATTGGCGTCTTATATTTTTTCCCCCCCCAACATCTAGTGATGTTTGAATTTCTTTGGATAAACACAAGATTCATAAATCCTCTTTTTCCTCATTAAACCACCGGTTAAACCCTTCCTCCCCACTACATCCTACTCCAAAGAATATACCCATTCCCAATGTCTTGAATTCATACAACTCCCAAACAGTAGTTGCCTTTAAATCCCTGTAACAAGATGCTTTGCCATATATGGGCAAACAAAAAAACATGACCCTTGAATGGATTACTATACATGCAAAGTTATTCAAGTATATAAAGCTCACTTAATTCTTGCAAACCTAGAAACACAACACCATCATCTGGTTATCAAATTCATACCTTATCAACTCCCCTTGTTTTCCTTATCCTCCTGGTTGGAACTCAGATAAACACACAAAGCCACACCATCTTCACCATTCGTCTTCTCCATTAAACCCTAAAAACCTTAGAAACCCTAGTACCAAATTCGTCCCTTGTTTTCTCTTTTCTTTGGTCGACGAACAATCAAGCAGAAAGTGGTGATTGTCAGTATTATCAAGTTGGTCAAGAGGGGTTTAACATTGGAAGTGGGTTGTTTTGAAGAGTTTTTAAACACGAATTGGGGTTTTTCATTTGGTTGTCTGCTATCGAAATTTCTTCCAACTATTGTGAGTCCTCCTATTTTCATGCCTTATGACCTTAAATGTATGCAATGTATGTTATAGTGTTGTGCTTGAAAAACTTTAAAAAGATAAAATAAAACTGCTTTTGCTTGTTCCCTGTTGTACACGCATATGACCAGTTACTTACTATAGGATTAGCATCGAACTAATAACTTGGATCGTGGTTATGCAAGAGTATAATTTTTATAGAATCAGTTGAGTATAGCTGGGGTTAGAGATCGAATAAAAAGGTTTCATGTGTGCGAAATTTTATAAAAAGGACGCAGCCCACATAGTTAGTTAGGGTGCACTATCCGACCCCTAAACACGAAGTACATAGCAACGACTAAATTATTTTCAAGAGTAGGATGTATAACCTGCGTTTTGCCCCTGGAATCATTGAATTTCGCCGAGTAAATAATAAGTTATAAAGCCTCAAAGTTAGTCATACAAATCTGCCAGTTGCCTCTTTGAAACACAACCCCATTGGACCGACATTAAGCCTTGTTTAAACCCACTTAGGCTATGGCATAGTGAGAGGAAGTGGGGGCATTTTATAGACGACATGCCATGTTGTATTTAGCAACTCGAACCAGGAGAAATGGTCGAGAAATGAGCTCGCAACTTGAATCTAAAGTTAGTACTGCTGCCACACAGTTAATACTGTTGGCACGCAGTTAATACTCCCGACCGCGAGTCGACACCCCTTTCTTTGTACTCAATTTCGACCCTCTTAACGACCTCCGCCCCCAAAACTTATAAAGGTATGTTGAAATAGACCTAGCCTAGTTTTCAAAACTACCCTTACCTTGTTTTAACATTGAGTAACGAAGCCGCAAACTTAGTTCAAAGTTCAGACCTCGTAAGCACTATAAGCCTCAATAAACTAAATATTGCTAAGTGTAAAAATAGCCTCGCGACCCACCTATGTTTAACACCATTTTTAAATATCCAAACGACGTTTTTAACCAAAACTTATTAAATGAAAGTCGTAGACTACTCGGCGTAGATTCCAAATACACTTTTACTTTTTAATATCGTCAAACAACGAAGACAAAATGTAGTTGTAAAAATCTAAGACTGCCCATGTTAAAAACTTAGTGATTTAAATGTTTAACTTGAATAGTAAACGTTAACGTTTTCATCAAATTAATTAACGTACTTAGAGACCACACCAAGGACCGACCTAAACTAATATTTTAAAGTATAGACGACCTATTTCTTAAATGTCCAAAGTCATAAAGTATGTACTTACGATTTGACCACGTTGACCCGATAAAGTTGACTATTTTAAAATGAGAAAATTGTTTTCCAATATCATTAATTCAAGTATACTCAACCACACACTAGGGATAAGAATTTGCAAGTATTTATATTATTATTGTTCCGTTTAGTAAATATGCATTATTTATTCATAGGTTGCGGATAAAGTCTTTTGCATCGTTTTTCGTGCCACTACCTTGTTCTACCTTATCAATACTCAATGTGAGTTCATAGCTCCATGTTTTACTATATCAATGATTTACAACTTTTGGGGTGAGAAACATGCTTTATTTTTACAAATTGGACGTAAGTGTACATTTTACCATGATTACGTGTTTGCCTAAGTAGCGATAACCCTTTGAGCCCATTATCATGAACTGTCAATTACTTTGTGTGAGCGAGAGTGTTATAAATAGATCTATTGGGGGTTGACATCCCCATCCGGGTAAGTAGCTCTCACTGGTGTCACAAAGTGAACCAACGGATGTATACCATGTCGGATTCGGATGTTGCGGGTTAAAACATCATCACGGGAAATGTGGCAATATTTATATTGCATTCATACATGTCGAGCTTCGGTGTCATGAGCTTAGGGAAACATAATTACATTTGTGATGTTTGCATATATTGCATTATCATACACTTGAAATCTTACGGTCCTACATTTCATTTACATAAACCTCTCCTACTGAATACACCAAACTTAATGTTGACGTTTTAAGCATGTTATTTCTCCCTTTTTTCTTTCATTTCAATGATGCAACGAGGTGCACAAATACATTGGGAATAGTCCATTGGGTGTCATGCATAAAGATTTGGAGTCATTATATTTTGGGACGATTGTTATGACCTAGAATCTTTATTTTAAATGTTGAACTTTTTAAGCCTTCGTGCTTTGTATCAAACAATTCAATATATCCAATAGTATCAACATATTTTAAACGACATCTTTTGAGTTTGTTTCTCGTATCTTGATGCTATTAGATCTGAAACGTAATGCCTCCCGGAATACTCATATTCTCTGCGACCCAAAATTTTTAGTAGTGGTGTTACATAAAAGATATAACATTTATTACTAAAATCAATTCAATAGAGTCTCATTGTTCATGAAGTATCCTCATTATCTTTTCTATTCACCTTTAATGCATCATGGTGTTATTGCTTAGTGCATCATGATGCAGTAAAATAACCTTATGATGCAGTAGATTTTTGCATTGTGATGCATTAGATTTATACATTGTAGATGCATGTGTATGAATCATTTTGATGTAATAGATCTATACATTGTGGTGTAATAGATTTATACATTATGATGCAGTAGATTTATACATTGTGATGCAGTAAATTTATAACATTGTGATGCAGTAGATTTATACATTGTGATGCAGTAGATTAATCATTCTGATGCAATAGATAACATTATGATGCACTGGGTTTTGTGATGCAGTAGATTTATAACATTGAATTTTACAAATATTTAAACATTGAATTTTACAAATATTTAAACGGAACATTCAAGTACTAGCAGGGTATCAATTTTTATTTGGTGCATCACAGTGTAAATATTTGGTGCATCACAGTATAATATTTTATTTCACTTTATGTAGTATTAGATTCTTACCTTTTTAGTTTTTTTCTTTACGTGATAATGATCGGTTGGAAAGTGAAAACACCTATTTGGTAAATGGACGAGTTCTCATCTCACACGCTCAATCAAAGAAAAGCAAGCAACATTGGACCATAAAAATGGGATGAGAGATTTACTCATAAAGCAACATGATTTATGTATTCGTTATATTTTAAATTTTTTTTACTATCTCTCTCTCCTATACTTTATAGATATTAAATCATTACTTATAATACATGTTTTCAGGTGTAAAACATATAGCATTTATTACTAAAATCAATTTAATAGAGTCTCATTGTTCATTAAGTATCGTCATTATCTTTTCTATTCACTTTTAATGCATCATAGTTATCGCATCATGATGTTATTGCTTACTGCATCATGATGCAGTAAAATAACATTGTGATGCATTAGATTTATACATTGTGATGCAGTTAATAACATTTTGATGTAATAGATTTATACATTGTGGTGAAATAGATCTATACATTGTGATGCAGTAGATTTATACATTGTGATGCAGTAGATTATTCATTCTGATGCAATAGATAACATTGTGATGCACTGGGTTTATATATTATGATGCAGTAGATTCATAACATTGAATTTTACAAATATTTAAACGAAACATTCAAGTACTAGCAGGGTATCAATTTTTATTTGGAGCTAGAAATGTAAATTATTTGTTGGCATCGTGCATATAAATTTTTATTTCAAACTTTATGTAGTATTAGAATTTCTTACCTTTTTAGTTTTTTTCCTGTTAGTGATAATGATCGGAATTGGTTGGAAAGAGGAAACACCTTATTATTGGGTACATAAACACGAGTAATCATCTCAAGCGGGGCAGAAACAACCGAAGAAAAGCAAGCAACCATTGGAGCCATAGAAATATGGGATGAGAGGATTTACCCATAAAGCAACATGATTTATACATTCGTTTATTTTTTAATTTTTTTTGTGAAATAAGTACTTTATATATATTAAATCATTACTTATAATAAATGTTTTCAGGTGTAAAACATATATCATTTATTACTAAAATCAATTCAATAGAGTCTCATTGTTCATGAAGTAACCTTATTATCTTTTCTATTCAATGCATTATAGTTATCGCATCATGGTGTTATATTAATTGGGTTGTTATGATTTGAACCCTTGTTTTCTCTCTTACTATGGCGACTTCCATAACCCTCTCTTTTGATCGATTTGTTCTAACCTGTTTGATTTCAATTCATTGAATAACGTGTGATTAGTGTGGATCTGTTCATTACCATTCTCTAATCTCCTGTGTTTGAATTCGAACGAAATTTTTAGATTTATATCAGGGTTGTATTTTAGAGGAGTCGATTCCTGGTCCTAAGTAATTACCATTATCGTGTGATTTAGGGTTTGTTGATAATTGTTTCTGATTAATCACTCTTTATTTGATTCGACAAATATCATTAGGTTTAGGCAAATTATTTTTTAGGGTTTGGGTGTCTTTTGAGTTGTGTCGGTTGAACTTCACTGCTGTATTTATTTCTAATCATTGGAAGATTAATGAAAGTCGGTTAGGGCTTATATTGCGATCGCTATAAACCCTAAATCGTTAGGGTTTGTTTTTTATTTATTTGTTGCTGCTGTTGTTCGATTGTGGGTGGGTTTGAGAGATGGTTAACATTGATCCTGGTGTTAATTCGTTACGGAGCTGTTTGAAGGCTTCTCAAATAAGAAACATCGAGGGTAAGATTTTGGATCGTGATGGGAACCCTATGAAGCCTGTTCGACGTGTTATAATTTATGACAAGGAAAGTATTCCTAACGATAGTGGTACTACAAAGTCTACAAATCAGGTGGGTGCTGCTAATGATGTTGTGGGATCAAAAACAATGGACTCGATTGCTAGTAAGAATGATCCTAATGGTAAATCAGGTCTCATCCATTATTTTGCATCGGTTGTGCAACAAAAGAGTGCTAAACATGTAGTGAAAGTGAAGGAACTCCGCAATAGTGAGAAGGTTGATGGGGCTGCTGTTGCTATTCCCATTGAAGCTGTGGTAGAAGTTAGTTCCAGATTCGACAACACTCCATATGGTTACTTCATTGGCGATAGACTTGTGTTTCCTCTTGTGGAAAAATATGTGAAGAATACATGGGCGAAGTATGGTCTAAAGAGAATTCAGCTGCATGAGGAATTCTTCCTTTTTCAGTTTGATACTAAAGAAGGTATGGAGAGAGTTATGGAGCATGGGCATTGGTTAATTAGGCGTATTGTTGGAAACACAAAAAGTGTTGGTCACTTCTAAGTTGTAATAGTCTTAGTTCGTAGTTTATGTAATGATAGATTTTAGTAATCTAGTCCGGCCCAATGACCCGATGGAAGCCCATATAACCCATGGCCGGCCATAGGACCTATATAGAGCCCCTCTCCCTATCCTTGAGAGGGGTTGGTTGTACCATTTAATTCACAATTACTCAATCTTAATAAACTTCATCCATTTTCCATCTATTCTCTCTCTAACATCACAACCCACATCTCACTCTTATTCTTGGTTTGATCATAAGATTACTTGTATTCTACAATTGGTATCAGAGCCATGGAGTGGTGCGTTTAGTTTTTGTGTTTGATTTGTGTTCAAAAACCTTTACAAAGAGCAAAATAGTGATTCAAAAGTTTTTGGCTTAAAAACTTTAAAGTTTTCATTTTTATTGTTCCTATAGGGTTAGTAACACTAGTTGTACAAGAATTTTTGCTGAAAACTATTCTAAAATGTGTTTTTTTGAGTTTTGAAAATTTGGGTTTCGGAGTTGTGGGAACCGAACTAGACAATCGGACGAGTAAGCCGAACTAGACAACCGAACTAGGTCATCGAACTAGATAACCGATCGAGAGAACCAAACTAGATTACTATTGTTAGAACCGAACGAGTGTCTCTCCAGTTGAAAACATTCTTAGAAAATGTGTTTTTTTGGAGTTTTGAAAAATTTGGGTTTCGGAGATTGTGGAACCGAACTAGACAATCCGATGAGTAAGGCCGAACTAGCACCGAAACTAGGTCATCGAACTAGATAACCGATCGAGAGAACCAAACTAGATTACTATTGTTAGAACCGAACGAGTGTCTCTCCAGTTGAAACCGAACGAGTAATCTAAGTTGGAACCGAACGAGTCGCTCTCGTTGGAATCGAACGAGCATAACCGAACGAGGTTGTCTTTGACAACCGAACTAGCAGAACCGAACGAGTTGTTTACTTTGGGAACCGAACTAGCTATTCTTATTTGGGAACCGAACAAGCTATTTTCTTTGAGAACCGAACAAGCAGTGTTTCTAGTTTCAACCGAACAAACAATTTCTTTGGGAACCGAACAAGCAATTTTCTAGTTTCAACCGAACAAGAGAATTTACGTAGGAACCGAACTAGATTTTTTTTCTTTGAGAACCGAACGAGATTATTTTAACTAGAACCATACGAACTTATTCTAATTAAGAACCGAACAAGCTTATTTATAGTTAACTTAATCTCATCAACTCAAATTACTCAAATTTTAAATTATACGGTTATTTCTTTGACTTGTAAAATCCCGTGAAACCATAATTCATGTTTTCCGGCGTTTTGTCCAAGATTGTAAATCCCTGTAGTTTCAAGATTTATTTCAAGACTCAACAAACACATAACCAAACACAATTTCTTTCTACCACCGATCGATCAATTTGTAATCTTTTTGATACTACAATGATGACTCTTGCCGATAAGTCACTTCTTTCTAGAGGAGACAACAAACCACCGATGCTTGAAAAACACTTGTATGATTCATGGAAAAGCATAATGGAACTTTATATGATGAATAGACCACATGGAAGAAGAATTATTTGCCCTCCTGTTGAAAAAGGACCACTCGATTGACCTTCAATCACTGAGGATGGAGAATACAAGGCTTTAAGGAAGATGTTGAACTGACTCCCGCTGAAGCATTCAAAGCTGATTGTGACATCAAAGCAAATAAACATCATTCTCCAAGGCCTTCCAACCTGAAATCTATGCTCTTGTGATCAGAGGAGACCGGCATGCGGGTGTTGCAAAAGATGCGTGGGGGATGGAGGGGGGGGGTTGGGAAAGGAGGGATTAAATCTGCCAATGTCAGCAGGCACGTCGTTAACAAAAACAAAAACGAGGAGTGCAAGCGGTATGAATTAATTTGATAATTCACTTACAAGAAAGGAGAGTCGTTACAACGAGTATACTGAGGTTCCAACTTACTTCTGCTACTCAAATGATATGAACACATCTACAAGATCCATTGAGCAATTTTCAAGTAACACCAAGTTTTTAAGACACTCTTCCGATGAATGGAGCAAATTTGTTACTGATGTTAAATTGGTCAAAGACTTGCATACTACCAATGTTGATCAGCTTCATGCTTACCTGCAACAACACGAAAGACATGCAAATGAAGTTCGTTTAATGCATGAACGTAATTCCGATCCTCTTGCTTTAGTTGCATCTCACCAGTTAACTCAGTTGGCTTATCAATCAATCCACAGCACTAACCCCAAACGCTCAACCCCCCCCCCCCCCCCCCCCCCCCCCCAACATCCAATGCTTCACCATATCAGTCTTCACAAGCAGTTTGGTTACACCTTATCAGAATCAACAATTCACAACCAATCAATCAACACCTCTTTCAATCACTTATCCATCAAATGAGTACCAATCCTCCGTTCACCACAACGTTTATTCTCCACAATCATCCATCCCACAATTGGAATATGCTCCCACAACTTACCAACATCAACAATCTGAATTTTCCCAACCAGACTCAGGTCTAATTGTTCCAGTGTTCCAGAAAGGGGATGATCCAATTAATGCGATCAATCACATGATGTCATTCTTAACTGCTGTTGTCACATCCCGGTATCCTACTACCAACAATCAGCTAAGGACTTCGTCAAACCCTCAAAAATCCACAAAAAAACAAGCTACATCGTATGATGGAAAAAGTAACATGTGCAACCTGTTCAGGGGAGACAATACTTATGGGGGCAGGGGGAGGGGGGGGGGGGGGGGGGGGCTTGGAACAATGAGAAAAATACACACCTGGAGCAAGTGGAAGCAACACAGGGAAACAACGAACTGTCATCTGTTACAATTGCAAAGGGGAGGGTCATATTGCCAAGCAGTGTACTAAGCCAAAAAGGAAAAGGGATGAAACGTGGTTCAATGATAAAGTGTTGCTGGTTCAAGCTCAAGCAAGTGGTCAAGTTTTAACAGAGGAAGAAATAGCATTTTTGGCAAATCTATGACTTCCTGACACTCAAACCTCTCAGACTGTCATTACCTACAATGCTGCTTATCAAGCCAATGATCTGGATGCCTATGACTTTGATGTGATGACTCAACTCAAGCCCAAGATTGCTCCCTCATGGCGAATCTTTCCCAGGAATGGCTCAGATGCTACTCACGAGGTAGAGCACAATCCCAGATAAACTGACCTATGAATTATACAATCCAAGTGTGCAGATAATGAACGTCTTTTGAACATCCAATGATGTGGAGTCAGACAGAAACAGAAATAAAACAGTGATATCAATATCATTTCCTTATTGATTCTCAGTATCTGAGTGAAACACAACAGTTAAACTGTCCAAATTCAAACTTCTTCTGCCAACCAAGATGTCCCTGATATTATCTATGTTTTGAACAATAAAATACCCAAGTGATAGCACTGCACCAATGGTTAATATGGAATATAAAGTGGCCAAAAAAAAGCCTTTGACTAACCGAGCTTGACAGATATAAAGAAGAGGTTAAGAGATTGAAAGACATGCAAAATGTTGAAAACATTTTTTCAGGATATCACAATGAACAGTATGCCGAGATGAACTCTAAGAAAACTCTTTGTTGAACAAGTGGCAAGAAAAAGGAATCCTTTAAATGAAAACATTTTTCTGTATCTAAAAAATGAATTGAAAAATGGAAGAAATCAGAAATATTGATAGTAGAAATTGGTCTGTATAAAAGAAAATTAAGCAAACTTGATATATCATTTTCAAAAGAAGTCAATCTGCGCCAAACTGTTCATATGATTGACTAAATCCAGAAATTTTGTTATGATCATATCCAACGAAACCAAAGCCAAAACGTGTATTGAGGGACAAAAGAAAGGCAGACCTTTGGCAAGAGGCGGAAGGGGAATAGTGTGGGGGGGACGTGGGGAGGGTGCAGGGAGGAGGGGGCGGATAGGGGGCGTGCGGCGTTGAGGGGGTTGCAATGCGAGCTAGGGTGAGTTTAGAGGGAGGTGGGAGGCTAACTTAATTTGGTGAGGGGGAGGAGGCGGGGGTATTTTGATTTTGGCTATGTGTGCCAATATTCTACTAAAATTGAATACTAATTGTAGCCATCGCATCTATCACACTGCCGAGATGAGACATTAATGCGTTGTGAAGAGGGTCGTTCAAAAATGCTTTTGAAAGAACAAGATCCATTGGTTGTAAAACATAAAGTGAACACTAAACCCATTAATTATGCTATTCTTAATAACGATTACAACAAATGATTTGTTCGACAATCTGATTTATATAGTGAACATGCCTATTGGAAAGTGACTTCGGTCCTAGCTTTAGACCCATCTCATTCTTCCACAACCAAACAAGTTGAGGTTTCCAAAGAACTCCAAAATAAGTCATGGGTATACTAGCTTGAAAGAGCTCAAACCGTATCTTACTGGTCTTTTGATCTGGTTGTCAAAGAAAGAAACCACCTGCCACAGCTATCACTGAGGGCGAAGATGGGTGTTTGAACATACAAAGGCTTGTTTTCGAATGAATCATTCCGTTTATAAAAGAATTAAAAGATATCTTCAATAACTTCAATCAATACTTGGTTGAAGAACTTGCCGATGTCCAAAAAGTCTTTTATCAAATGGAACAGGCTGTCGAACAACATCGCTTGGAGTCCAGAACTTTCGAAGTTAAAATGAATCAAGTTTTGAGTGAAAATGAACGACTCTTGGCAACAAACCCATTGATGAATTAAAATTGTAAAAACTGTTGTGAAATTGTCATGAATAGGGTTGTGAAACTTGAAAGAATGTCAAAAGTGATCTCGAACTGCAAACTGAGCTTCTCAAACAAAAGGATTTAGTTGATAAAGAACCCTTACGATAAACTTTGTAAAAGTTTTACAACTCTTGAAAAACATTGCATCACTTTGGAAGCTGATTCTCAACTTAATCAAGAAATTTTTCAACAGACAAACAGTGTTTTAGATCAAAATGCTCCAAGTTTTACTCAGTTGTTTGAATTAAGTGAATTGAGAGCTCAGTCTCAAGCGAAAGACACAGTCATTGTCAAGTTGAAAGAGCAAATTAAGTCCTTAAAAGGAAATGTGGATGATAGCAAAGTCAAAATGGACATGGATGAAATTGAGACTCTTAACATTGAATTGGAACATAGAGTAACAAAACTTGTTGCTGAGAATGAGCATTTGAAACAGACTTATAAGCAACTTTATACACGCTTAAACCAAAACGTGTTCAATCAAAACAGAACAATGTGATGCCTTTAATCAAACAAGTCAATAAAAAGTCGTGGGGTAAAATTCTGATTTAAATCAAAACTTCAGGAACAAGGTTTGGTCATAGCAGCCCTAAAAAATGAGTTAAGGAAACTTAAAGGAAAAGCTTTAGATAAGGAGGCTATTGAGACCCACTCTGTTGATCCAAAAGTGTCTAAGGATAATATGGAACCAATCACACCCAAATTGTTGAATAAAAGGACTGCTCACGCCTCTTATATTAAGCACACTCAGGAAGAAGCTTTGGTCCTTAAGGATATAGTCGAACATGTCAAAGCGAATTATCCTCAAGATTCACTTTTAGAGTCCGCCTTTAGGTATACCAAAGTCATTCAGGATTTGCTTTCACATATAAGTAGGACTTGCCCTAGCATCAACAATTTTGATCCTCAATTAGTTGCGATCACACCGAGGAAAAAGGACAAGAAAGTTAGGTTTGCCGAATCACTCACATCCACAGAAAACACAAAAACAGACTCGACTTCAAACATAGTTTCTAACAAGCGTGTGTTGCATTCTACAGGAGTAAGACTTTCTACTAGTGCTAGCGGATCACAGCCTTCAGGCAATACCAGGAATGATAGGATTCAGCAAACACCAAGTAGTAATTCGAAGAATAAAGTAGAAGATCACCCTAGGAACGTTAAATCTAGTTTGAATAAAAGGAATAGTGATACGGATTCGTATACGAGTGGGTAAAAAGGATAAACCTAGGCGTAACCCTAGCGGCAATCGTTCTTGGCCAACCAAGTAACAATCGACGACGTTGTTCTCCGGCCAACCGAATGAACAAGAAACAAAACTGTTTCGAGAGAAATTCTTTATTCAATTCTTAAAAAAAACATCCTCAATACAAAGAATAGTCTCGATATTTATAGGACAATAAGAATCAATCTAAATATAGATTGATTTAACTTTCCTATTCCTAAACATGTAATTAATTGTAAATTAAATGTTTTCGTAACAGCCTTTATTGACTACGCATATTTGACTTTGACTAAAATAAATAACTTGAAGTTTCGTTTGTATGGATTTTTCGAAAACATTTAGCCGACCCTTACCCCTTTCAGTGGTCTCAGCATGGGTTGGGCTACTTGGGGCTTCCCCTTGATCCATACATCCTCCCCTCTAAAAAACGACTCGACCCCGAGTCATCATCAAAGTCAGCATCGGGCGTATACGGAGAGAGGTCAGCAACATTAAAAGTACTAGAAACACCATAGTGACCTGGCAATTCCACCTTGTACGCATTATCATTAATTTTCTTCAAGATACGAAACGGACCATCGGCCCGAGGTTGAGTTTACCAAAACGACCCTGGGGAAATCGGGCATGTCGTCAAATGTATCCACACAAAGATTTGCCTTCTTCAAAAAGGACCTGCTTACAATGCTTGTTCGCACGAGTTTGGTATTGTAGATTGTGCTTTATGATTTGCTCGCGAACCTGTGCATGTAACTCTTTAATCTGGCGGGCAGCAAGCTCGTCCCATCGAACACTAACAACTGAACCATTATCCCCATCGGAGCCAAATCAAGAGGAGTAGAAGGGAATGCATCCAAACAAACAAAGAATGGGACTACGCCCGTAAGAGCTGTGATTGGACCGATTATATGCGAACTCAGCCTGTGGTAAAGCAACATCCCACTGTTTCGGTTTATCACCCACCAAACAACGAAGTAAACTTCCAAGACTTCTATTGGTCACCTCGGTTTGTCCATCCGTTTGAGGATGGTGTGAACTACTAAAATTAAGCTTAGCCCCTAATCGCTTCCACAATGTACGCCAGAAATGGCTAACAAACTTAACGTCTCGGTCAGAAGTGATAGATCTCGGCACACCATGTAAGCGCACTATTTCGGCAAAATATAGTCGAGCTACCTGGGAGGCGTCAAATGTCTTAGAACACGGGATAAAATGAGCCCATTTTTTGAGAAACGGTCAACGACTACCATGATGGAATCTTTCTTGCGTGTGGTTAAATGGCAGGCAAGACAAATATCAATACTAACGACTCCCAAGGACCTTCAGGCGTAGTACAGGGAGTATAAAAAGACCCAGATTGAGTGTGCGGCGTCTTGGCTAAATGGCACAACCACAACGGTTAATAACTTTTTGCACATCTCTAGCCAATTTATGGGGCCAAAAAAATCGATCCCCCCACCAGCGGCTGTTTTTGCTCTTCCAAAATGACCAGCAAGTGCGCCCTGGTGGCACTCTAATATAATAGCCTCCCTCGAAGAAGAAACGGGAACACATAAACGATGCCCCTTGAATAGAAAACCATCCCGCCGCACAAAGTCACGAAAAATACCACCATGACATTTGTCCCACAACTCCTTAAAATCAGGATCATCCTGATACAAGTGTGCAAAAGGAGCAAACCCCGAAACCTAAAAAGAAGTAGAAGATAATAACGCGGGGCGGCGGCTCAGAGCATCAGCCACCGAGTTGGCTGATCCGGCTTTATGTCGTATGACAAAAGAAAAATCCTGAAGCGTTTCCACCCATTTGGCATGCCGGGGTTTCAACTTAGCTTGTCCTTGAATAAACTTGAGGGCTTCGTGGTCGGAATACAAAATAAACTCAGCCGGTAAAAGATAATGACGCCAATACTCGAGACTGCGAACAATGGCATAAAATTCTTTATCGTACGTGCTATAACGCCGTCTCGTATCATTGAGTTTCTCACTGAAAAAAGCAATAGGTCTCTTTAACTGACTGAGAACACCACCAATTCCGAGCCCCGAAGCATCGCATTCCACTTCAAAAACGTGTTCAAAGTTTGGCAACGCCAAAACTGGAGCTTCGGTCACAGCGTGTTTGAGCCGTTCGAAGGCCGATTGTGCTGCTGTATTCCACACAAATTTGCTACTTTTTAAACACTCCGTAATCGGGGCAACGATCATACTAAACCCTCGAATGAACCGGCGGTAAAATGACGCCAAACCGTGAAAGTTGCGCACTTCATGTAATGATGTAGGCGTCGGCCAGGTTGTAATGGCTGAGATTTTTGTTGTATCCATACGAATGCCCGTTCTTGGTGCGTTAGACAACCCGAATGGCATGACCATCCACTCGTACAACCCATCTCTTGTTTTAAATGCGGTTTTCCACTCGTCCCCGGGACGCATACGGATCTGATGGTAACCACTTCGTAAGTCAATTTTAGAAAAGACACTTGCTCCATGAAGGTGGTCAAGAAGATCATCAAACCGTGGGATTGGAAAACGATACTTGATAGTAATTTTATTAACCGCCCTACTATCAATACACATGCGAAACGTCCCACCTGGTTTAGGAACAAGTAAAGCGGGTACCGCACACGGACTCATGCTTTCCCGAATAAGCCCTTTTTCTAATAGTTCGGTAACCTGCCGATGCAATTCTGCAAATTCTTTGGGATTCATCCGATAAGCAGGCTTATTTGGTATACTGGCTCCGGGCAAGAAGTCTATACAATGCTGAATTTCACGTATCACAGGTAACCCGGCTGGAATTTCTTCAGGGAACACATCTTTAAACTCGTTGAGCAACGGAACCATTCCCCCCCCCCGGAAACCCAACGGCAGCTTCGGTACGGGTGTTTTCTTTCGATCTATATAATAGCCCAAAGACAACCGATGGTGGGGACACCTTTACAAGCCCCACAGAAGCGGTTTTGATAACAACACGCGAACGGTGGAGCATCTTTCGGTTTAAAGGTGCTAACGTGATTATTAACGCCATCTTTTTTTAAATGAATAGTGTTACGCTAGTCCATCATGTTTTTACTCGACGGTCGTAAAACCAATGGCGCCCCACACAAAATATGACATGCGTCCATCGAATAACCTCACATCATAACTCGTGCCGTATACTTATTGCAATGGAAAAAGTGTACTAGACAACGATGAGTTAACTTAGACGCATGTTTCCCTTTTTGAGCCAAGAAGAGTTATATGGGACTGGATGATTCGTATTGGAAGACCCAATTTTTCAACCATGGTGGTAGACCACCATATTCTCACAACTTCCGCCATCAATAATTACAGTGCAAACCTTACCCTTAGCTGTGCATTGAGTACGAAAAATATTAGTTCGGAGCCACCGTGGTATCGTCATCTTGATCAAGGATCACATGTTAACAATCGTCGTGTAAACAAGGAGCTCACCCCGATTAGGGTTAACAACTCAGTCTCGGCCTCGCTTCAGGTGTCATAAAGTGTATCAACTCATAATAGTGTGAGGACTTGTTTTCTTTGGACAATCCCTCTTTAAGTGACCTATTCCTTGACATTTAAAAACAACGAGTGAGGAGTTTGTTGGAGTTGGTGGAGACGCCGATAAGGCTGTTGGTTCAGCTTTGAATGGGCGATCCGTCAGTGCCTTGTGGAGCCGATTGTGGGTGCACTGCTAGAAAACGAGTTTGTAGTTTTCTGTATGCCAATAGCTGAAATTTTCCACTTTGAGTGCCAACCTACAACATCAGAAACGAGCTCAATATTGTTGCAAATAAACAACATCAGAGATATCAGTACGAAGACCACCCAGAAAACGTGCAATAGTTTGTTCTTCGTTTTCCTCTACGCCACAACGCATACGAACACGTTCAAACTCAGAAATAAATTCCTCTACCGTAAGGGTTTGTTGTTTGAGGTTGTGAAACTCCAGATATGAATCTTGCTTGTGAGTCACGGGCAAGAACTTTTTTTCCATGAGCCGCTTCATCTTGTCCCACGATTCAACCCGATGTTTACCTTTCCGGTACCGTTGATTTTGCACATGATCCCACCATAAAGAAGCAGACTTTTTTAATCAAAGATCAGGTGTGTCACGAAGATCAAATATACGGTCCACTGTGCGTAACCAATCAAGAAAATCATCCGGGCATAAACGTCCTTCAAATTCTGGGATTTCTGTGCGAATACCCAAGGAGCGGATCAGATCAGTCTTTGGTGGTGCTGGGGATGGCCGACGGTGTCGTTGGAGAGGGGCCCGCTGGCGCGGATGACGCTGGTGAAAAATATTTTCGAATTCACTACCTTCGTTTTCATATTCTTCGACAGTTGAGTCGGTTGATGTGTCTTCATACTGTCTTTCGTATCTATCGAACGGATTGATTTCAAGTTCACGAAAAAACCCCCGATGACGAAGTTCTTTCATCTCGTACATCGCGAGGATCACGCTCGTCATGCCTGTTGCCTCTGGCGGCGAATCTACGGCCTTGGCGGTGATGATCTTCGTTCCCCGACATCTTGAGATTACCTGTGCTCTGAATACCAAATGATACGGATTCGTATACGAGTGGGTAAAAAGGATAAACCTAGGCGTAACCCTAGCGGCAATCGTTCTTGGCCAACCAAGTAACAATCGACGGCGTTGTTCTCCGGCCAACCGAATGAACAAGAAACAAAACTGTTTCGAGAGAAATTCTTTATCAATTCGTTAAAAAAAACATCCTCAATACAAAGAATATCTCGATATTATAGGAAAATAAGAATCAATCTAAATAAAGATTGATTTAAACATTTCCAATTCCTAAACATGAAATTAATTTTAAATTAAAAGTTTTTCGTACCAGCCATTATTGACTACCATATTTGACTTTTGACTAAAAATAAATAACTTGGAGAGTTCGGTTGGATTGGATCTTCAAAACATTTAGCCGACCCTAGCCACTTTCAGTGGGCTCAGCTTGGGTTGGGCTAAGTGGGCTTCCTCCTTGATCCGTATCAAATAGTACTGTTCAAGTTAATGGATCTGCGTCTGTACAGAATTCCAAGAAACATGATAATTCTAATTATGTCTGTATTGACGGTGATGATTATGAGTGCATGTCTTCTGATAATTTGTGTGTTTCTAATTCTATGAATGATGTGAAATTTTCATTGCTAAACCCTAAGAATATTAAATTCTAAGATAGAAAATCCTAAGATAGATTAATTTGGAAACCAACTGGAAAGTGTTCCACTATAGATAGTATATATTTGGAGACCCTACTGGTCGGACCTTTCACTATTGTGAGAAATGCGGCCCTTTTAACTAGGATTACCACTACAATAAGTGCCTTCCTAGGAAACGAATAGTTCTAGAATCTGAAACACTCAAACCTGTGGGTTAAATTGGTATAACTCAAGGAGAACCTAGAAGAATAAGAATACAGAGTCCGTTAGCAAAACTAAGGTTAAAAACCAATGTCCAGCTAACAAACAGAAACCCTAGTAAAATCTGGGATCCACAAAAACCAATCTTCCATCTCTTCTCTTAATTAAAAAAAAATGTAGGTTGTCCAAATCGCCTTTGGGTTTTGGACTCAGGTTGCTCAAAGCCACATACCGGAGAGCGCTCTCAGCTCACCAATATTCATCAGTAAATTTCTTGGTACAATCAAAATTTGGAAATGTTCAATTTGCAAAGATAAATGGGGTATGGAGACAATCAATTTGGAATGTTACTATTTCAAGGGTTTATTACATTGAAGGACTTGGGCATAATTTATTTTCTATGGGACAATTCTGTGATTCCAATCTTGAAGTGGCTTTTCGTCAACACACATGCTTCATTCGTAATCTAGAAGGTGTTTATTTATTGACGGGATCTCGAGGGATAATCCTTTAAAACACTCTCACTTGGGAATAAGATGGCTAACCTCTCCTATTTGACTTTTGTCAAAGGCGTCTAAAACCCAAGTCTTGGTTCATGTGCATCGTCGTCTATCTCACTTGAACTTTGGTGCTATCAATCATCTTGCAAGACATGGACTTGTCCGAGGTCTCCCTAAGCTCAAGTTTGAAAAGGATCACTTATGTTCTGCATGTGCATTAGGCAAAAGTTCAAAGAAACCCCCACAAACCCAAAATTTACATGGGTAAAATGTTTGCGATCAAAAGATGAAGCTCCAGCTTTTATTATCAACTTTTTAAAGATGATCCAAGTACGGATTAAGGAAACTGTCTGTCGCATCAGAACAGATAATGGAACTGAGTTTGTTAATCAGAAATTGCGTGAATATTATAAGAAGGTTGGCATCTCTCATGAAACATCAGTTTCACGCTCTCCACAGCAAAACGGTGTTGCTGAAAGATGAAATCGTACGCTAATTGAAGCAGCCTGCACTATGTTAATTTATGTAAAAGCTCCTTTATTTCTATAGGCCGAAGCGGTTGCCACAGCCTGTTATACCCAAAATCATTCCATGATACGTCGTCGTCACGGTAAAACACCATATGAGCTTTTACACGACAAACCTCCGATCTATCGTATCTTTATGTGTTTGGTGCACTCTGCTACCCAACGAATGATAGCGAGAATTTAGGTAAGTTACAACCGAAGGCTGACATTGGTATTTTCATTGGCTATGCACCCACGAAGAAAGCATTCCGGATTTACAACAGACGTACCAGATGAATAATTGAAACCATTCATGTTGACTTTGATGAGCTGACCGCGATGGCTTCTGAACACAGCAGTTCAGGACCCGCACTTCATGATATGACTCCTGTAACAATCAGTTCAGGACTCGTGCCAAACCCTCCTTCTTCAACACCATTTGTACCACCTTCGAGATCTGACTGGGATTTGTTGTTTCAACCAATGTTTGATGAGTCACTTAATCCCCCACCTTATGTTGATTTACAAGCACCAGAAGTCATTGCTCCTATTCCTGAAGTAGTTGCACCTGAACATGCTGTATCAACTGGCTCACCTTCCTCAACTACAGTTGATCAAGATGCACCATCACCAAGTAACTCTCATACAACACAAGAAACTCAAACTCCTATTATTTCTCATGATGTTGAAGAAGATAATCATGATATTGAAGTTGCACATATGGGTAATGATCCGTACTTTGGTATTCCAATTCCAGAAGTTACTTCTGATCAATCCTCATCATCGGATGTTATTCATACAATTGTGCCTCCCGATCACCAAGTTTCTGAACACAATAGCAAATGGACTAAGGATCACCCACTTGAGAATATAATCGGTGCTCTCGACAGACCAGTTTCCACACGACTACAACTCCATGAACAAGCCTTATTCTGCTACTATGATGCCTTTCTCACATCAGTCGAACCTAAGAACTACAAAGACGCATTAACTCAAGCATGTTGGATTGAAGCTATGCAAGAGGAACTTCATGAATTTGAACGTCTTGAAGTTTGGGAACTTGTTCCTCCTCCTGATAAAGCATTTGTCATCACTCTTAAGTGGATCTATAAGGTTAAGCTTGATGAGTTAGGAGGTATTCTGAAAAACAAGGCTCGGTTGGTCGCTCGTGGTTATCGTCAAGAAGAGGGAATCGATTTTGAAGAGTCCTTCGCTCCGGTTGCAAGATTAGAGGCTATACGAATTTTTCTAGCGTTTGCTGCTCATATGAACATGGTCGTCTATCAAATGGATGTGAAGACTGCGTTTCTGAATGGTAATCTGCGGGAAGAGGTTTATGTTAGCCAACCGGACGGATTTGTGGATCCAGACAAACCTAACTACGTGTACAAGCTTAAGAAAGCTCTTTATGGGTTGAAACAAGCTCCACGCGCGTGGTATGATATGTTGTCTTCATTCCTGATATCCAATGACTTCTCAAAAGGCTCAGTGGATCCTACTCTGTTCATCCGTAGAGAAGGCAAGGAACTACTACTGGTACAAATATATGTCGATGACATTATCTTTGCTGCATCTACTCCTGAACTTTGTGATCTATTCGCTAAAATCATGTGTTTAAAATTCAAGATGTCGATGATGGGTAAAATCTCATTTTTCTTAAGACTACAGATTTCTCAAAGTCCCAGAGGCATCTTCATAAACCAATCTAAATATGCTCTTGAATCACTAAAGAAATATGGCTTTGAATCTTGTGACCCAGTGGATACTCTCATGGTGGAGAAATCTAAACTGGATGAGGATAAAGAAGGGAAAGCTATAGATTCGTCACACTATCATGGTATGATTGGCACCCTCCTTTATCTTACAGCCAGTAGACCTGACCTACAATTTGCTATATGCATGTGTGCCCGGTATCAGGCTCGGCCTACCGAAAAGCA
This sequence comes from Tanacetum coccineum, assembly GCA_026074375.1. Classification (NCBI taxonomy): domain Eukaryota; kingdom Viridiplantae; phylum Streptophyta; class Magnoliopsida; order Asterales; family Asteraceae; genus Tanacetum; species Tanacetum coccineum. The sequence goes on along the minus strand of BQNB010006666.1, from coordinate 52,295 downwards.
CTTAAATGCGGTAAAAAGGATCTTTCAATATCTAAAAGGAACCGTACATCCGAGACTTTGGTATCCGAAGGATTCTTCCATTGCACTAACAGCATTTGCAGATGCGGATCATGCTGGTTGTCAAGATACACGCCGTAGCACATCTGGTAGTATACAACTTTTGGGTGATAGACTTGTAAGCTGGTCGTCTAAAAGGCAGAAAAGCGCTACGATATCCAGTACGAAAGCTGAATATATTGCTTTGTCCGGTTGTTGTGCTCAAGTCCTTTGGATGAGATCACAACTTACCGACTATGGCTTTGGATTTAATAAAATTCCAATGTACTGTGATAACAAAAGCGCTATTGCCTTATGCTGCAACAACGTTCAACATTCCAGATCCAAGCATATAGACATCAGATTTCACTTCATCAAGGAGCATGTTGAAAATGGTGTGATCGAACTTTACTTTGTCAATACGGAGTATCAATTGGCGGACATCTTCACTAAAGCTCTTGGCCGAGAAAGAATTGAATTTCTAATCAACAAGCTGGGTATGCGAAGTTTTACGCCGGAGACTCTGAAAAAGTTGGCAGACGACGTTGACGAATAGTGGTGGTACCTATTCGAATATCCTTTGTATCATATGTATATAATATAACTCAGAAAAACCAAAAATATTTTCTTTTTATATAAATTTTTCAAAAACAAAATACAAAATTAAAAAATGAGAAAAATACAAAAAGAAGTTTTAAAATGGCATGTCTTCTGAAAATCGATAACATTTACGGTCTTAGAAATGTCATTCAACAATGATACGAGCCTGTAAATGAAGTTCGAGCAGAAGTTTCTAATGTTTTCAAAACATGCCATATGGCTTGCTATTATTTCAGATAGCAACCCGATCATCATCTTAAAGGCAAGTATTTCATATTATTTCAGATAGTAACCCGCTTTTCACCCTGAAGAAAACATGTTGTCAATAGGCAATTGTTCCTAACAACGGGAATTTATTCTAGGGCATGGTCTACTTTATGACCATGCAAAGGCTTGTGATTACTTTGCATCATCAACACGTGCTCTATTTTATTCAATAAGTGTACGTTCAGTGCGCTTATGTGATTAAATATCAGGAAATAGTATTTTTTGTCGTAAAAGTTGTCTTCATAATGAATCACGTGTTTTCAGTAATCACAAAAAGTTTTTTTCAAAGACAATTTGACTTCTCAAACAATGACAAAGCTCGTTTTATAGAAAACGGTTCCATTATGTGAGAGGCGAGAAATCGTCATCAATTATCTTTTTAAATTAAGTCACGGAATTAACGGTAAAGTTGTTATTAATGAGGATCATAATTTAAAGGGGAGAATAATGGATTTTAAACTACACAAGCTTTAGATGTCAGTGCTTAAAACTTTATGAGTTATTTGCAATTATGACTTGTTGATTTACGGAATGAGATTTAAGCTTATCAATTCTTTTTGGAACCGATCTCGAGTATTTGTGCGTACTAGGGTTTGACTGATCCGATGTATCGAACACCAGCAGGGGGAAGGATAGATATACAAGAACAGTTAATGGAGAGTTTAACGTGATAGTATTCATTACCTATTCTTATTTTAGTCATTCTGGGGAAGTACAAATGTCATAACAGCCGTGAAAATCAGTGTTTTAACTTGGTTACTTTCGGTGCTGCACTATTTCATACTAATGAGTGGAGAGATATCTTGTGAGTTTTAGTATGCATCATTTAAGAATACTAGGGGTAAGTGTTTGTAGAGATTTATTCTAAGCGTTGAGAAGATTGGTTACTGATTCAATAAAGGCTTCCTTAAACGGTTAATCACTAAGCTTATTCTTAAAAAAGGAGTAGGATATTAGTTGACAAAAGAGGGTAACACTTAGGTTTTGATAGTATGATGATTCCTTAAGGTAGTCGTATTCTGCAGAAAAGAAATGAGTGCATTTGGACTTTGTTGTCTTAGGTGTTTCATTTTGAATACTTAGAAGGCTATTGTGACATCCGGGAACTGATTGACTTTTGGTGTTTCATTTTTTCATAAATATCATGTAAGGAGAAATGCGGACATCCCGGAACTATGTTCTTTGGTGTTTCGGATTTTCGAATTATTTGTGATTCTTCAGTTATTTGAGCTTTTTTACATCAAGACTGCTTGAGGCGGCTTTGCAAGAAAGTTATGAATCTATCAGAAGGATTGCTGGTTTAGGGGGGCAGCTAAGACTACATCAACACAATCACACAAGCTCAAGTACATTATGTATCTGAATCTGTTCTATCCTCGAAGTTTGATGCAAAGACTTTCATAACTGGAAAGAATGTTGATAGCAAACGCTGAAGAGTGCTTTTGAAACAGCGAAAGATCAGATTGACAACTTCTTGAAAGAAAGAAGGTTAATGAGGAGCCTTAGAAAGTTCGTTGGTGGTGTTGCTGAGATTGTACCGTAGGAGACCTACAGTTGCGTCAAAAGAACCATATGATTCTAATCATATGATGTTCTCATCATTCAGGTCAAACCTCGTATATAATAATCTTGTGAATATATAAAGTGTAGACTTTATGGTGATAATAAGGAGTGCTCGAGTACAAAATTTTCAAGAATTTCTTAGTAAATTCAAAATCTTTCAAATTTTTGTACTCAACATTGTCTTATAAACCCTCAAACGTTGAGGGTGTAGCATTAAGATGTTCCATTCTGCTAGAATAATCATTTTTGTCCCGAAAACGGTTAATCATTGATCTCAAAATTCATGGGATTAACATTTTGGATAAGGGGGAGAAAATTTAATTTACTTAGACTTAATGTATATGACAAAAAGTGATCAAATTAAATGGACTCGATGCTCCTCACACTTAGCATTTACTGCGAGTACGATGACTGTTAAGGGGGAGTTTTTAGTGATGATGAAAAAAAACTCTCAAGTGGTAAAATTTTGATTATTTTATATCAAAACACTTTGATTGAAATTTTTCAATGTTTTTGGAAGGAGCGTGATGAAAAATACCCAAAGTCCGACCAATGTCTTAATTTATGAAGTATATAGGGGGTTAGGCCGTAAGGTTATTCAAATCCCATGACCAGCTAGAACCGTAGGGATACTACCAGGGGTTATCCACTAGTTAGTGTTAGAAGTCATTAGGTATGATAAAAAGGGAGAATAAGGTAAGAATAGGGAAGTAATGCGACTGTGTTGGAGCTAACCTTGGAAAAAACCCAACTAGTTGTTAGATATGAAGTCTCGGGTTAAGCATTGAAGGGGTTGAAGCATGAAAAGAATGTAAGATAAAGGTTGAAAGAAAGAAGCCTCCATACACTTAGACAGAACGGGTCATATATTATGCCTGTCAGATACACTCAGGTGTAGTCTGACATTGAGACAGTCATGGACCCAGTGTCGCTTTGCACAAAAACCTCCCTAGACACTCAAGGGTCTCTACAAAGACTTTGTTTCATTTCTCACGGAGATACATGCATTTCTATCAACTTTTTCACTCCGAGTTAGTTGATATTGAAAAGGTGGCAGTCTTGCTCCAGCCTAGATCACTAGAAATTAAAAGTGCACTATTGAGTTTGAGTGCCATAGGGATCATTCTCATAATCTCTATTTAGGACCAATTATCATAATTTAGCTTGTTATCTCACACAATGTGATATATAAGCAACATCTATTATGTGTCCTACGCAACATCCTTGTGATATTGCCAGAATCCGAGTCGAATTCCATTCAAATGAAGATGGTAAATCTGCTTGAGTCAAATCAAACTAGCTCCTGCTGTTGGTAAATTGTGCGATTCTTTATGAATCTAACTTGTGACAACTAGAAAGAATACGTTGGTTGCGATCTCTTATAAGAATCAAATTGTTCCAGGAAATGAATAAAGGTTGTTAAGAATTTTGAAATGATTTAACCTCTCGGTGTGTCACAAAAACAATTTTGCAAGTGAACTGCAACGAATTGATTTTTCAAATCAATTTTTATTTAATCGGTGAGATAGTAAATCACTGGTTCACTCTTATCGTGTTGTCTGCTTTATGCGTTCCGATTTTGAGACATGCTGAGTACGTTGAATCTATATACTTATGTGTTAGAAAGATTTAATGCTACAGAAGGAAATCCTGTCAAGAAGATTATTCTTCAATTGAATCTATCTGATCACAGGTCGATCCTCACGGATTGAAGGTACTCCAACCAAACCTGGCGAATGACAAAGCCATATTCGTCTCCCCCCGCTTAATTGCTAATGTTTTTTTACAGGATATTTAAAGATAGGGTGGAGGTCCATGATTCCAGTGGGCTACAGATCCATAACCACATGCTCATACTCTACCAACAAACATAAAGCTCAAGTACATGTTTCAAGACTTCCGCTACTCTGATACTGCACGTCTTTCTCGAAGTATTGAAGTGTTAAAGTTAAAGAATTTCAAGAAAGATGCAACATTAAAGCTTTTCAAGAATGGTATGAGCATGTCGGTCCAGAAGTCACAAGTCTACAAGAGGGCAAAATACAAGATGGCAAAGAGATCATGCTTGGTTGATGATCTCAAGATTGCTCAAGATCACGATGTCAAATACAAGTTCAAGGAACAAGCTCAATCCAAGAAGTCAATGATCACTACAACATATTCACAAGAGAAAGTCAAGAGTACGAGCTAAAGACAAAAGATAAAGCATAGTATGCTAGGTTTAAAGTTTTGTAAATTGGAGTGACCTCCCTTAGGGGGAGATTGTTGGAAATACGAAAAGTGTCGGTCACTTCCAAGTTGTAATAGTCTTAGCTCATAGTTAGTATCATGATTAGATTAGTAATCTAGTCCGGCCCAAGGCCTATGGGAGGCCCAACTAAGCCCATGGCCGGCCTCCATAGGTACTATATAAGGCCCTCTCCTAGCGTTGGAGAGGGTTGGTTGTTCCATTTTGTTCACACATTTCATAATACACTTCATCTATTTTCCATCCAACCCACTATCTCTCCCTAGCTCTTGTTCTTGTCTTAATATCATAAGATCACATGTTTCTACAACCCAAGTGCCCAAGGGTCTAACAGAAAAGACCCAAGGGCACAGCGGTAAGAGGGTTTATAAAGAAGGGTGTATTGAGGGTTGAGACCCGGGTTCGAGTCTTGCTCACCCGGGTTTCCCCTTATCTCCCTTCTTTTTTTTTAGAAAAACTTTTTAAGCACATGGGGCTTATCATTTTTTGTAACTACAACTTTTTGAGAATGCTTATAAATAAGCTGAAAAGAGGGCTTTTTGATGGAAGTTTGCTTATATTGAGCTTAAAGGCAAATATGGCTTTCTCTTTTGACTCTTATGAACAAATATGCAAAGACAGTGGGAAAATAAGCAAGCTCAACTTAACACACATTCATAATGAACTACTAGGAACAAAAATAAGCAAATGGAATAAACCTAATAAGCCAGAAATGAAATTAAGCTAACTCCTAAACTAAGCATACAAAGGCAGCAGCTAGGGGACTTTTATCTTTAAAATTAAGCAAACTAAAAAGCAATTTAAACCCTAAAAAGCTAAGGACTTATGGACTAACCTACTGACTATCTAAATATCCAAAAAAAACTAGGGCTTAATGGGAAATAAGCTAGGAAAAATAGGGCTGCAATTGGTGGTTCAACACCAGGGGAGGTGCCTAATGCAATCTACAAATGGCTATTTAGAGCTTATGAAAAAGCTCTCAAATAAGCTCAAAACCTAAAACTAATGAAAAACAGATTAAGAGTGATTTGGGGTGAGCTTATTAGCAAAAGATCATGGCTTGAAATTCATAAAAAGCTGCTGGTTTTTGAGTTGGAAAAAGGGCTTTTTGAATAAGATAAATAGAAAACTTAACTAAACATTTTTTGACAGATTGGTTTAAAAACAAAAGTGAACTGAAATGCTATGAAAATGCAACTCTTGACATTCAAATGAGATCAACAAGTTCATAGGGCGCTTTTTTATATCAACTTAACTAGATAAGCTAAAAAAAAGTTTTGGACTTAAACAGTTTTAGGAAAACTTAGGAAAGACTTGAAAAATTGATTTTAAACTAAAAACTTTTGATAATCTAAACCAAATGACCATGAATCAGCTCACTGAAGATGTCTAAAAGACTTCAACCCATTTCACACAGCTTTTGACCCCCTTTTTTAAGTTGTGCCAACTCCCATTAATAATTATAAAATGAATTTTAACAAAGATTGTTGTTTATGGACTAGTTTAAGCACCAATTTTAAAGACAAGTATTGAATATGGCATAGTTAAGCATAAAGTAAAAAGAAAAAGCAAATAAGCATTCTAATAAGCTAATAAGCAAATAGTGAAAAAATAAGCTATCTAGGCCAGTTTGAGATAAGATTTGGACAATGGCATAAATGCATTAATAAAATACATAATTAGGACATAAACAAGTATGATAAAACAAGGGAATAAGCTAAGAATAAGCAAAAATAAGATGTTGCTACAGTAACCATAAGCTGAAAATTTTAAAAAGAGAACATACCTCAACCCCTTGCTCAAAAAAGGAGTAAAGTCAACCTAAATAAGCTCTAATCCTACCCCTTAGCTTATAAATAAGCTATACTAAGCACCTCAATGAGCCATCCATTTTTGCTCATTCATCCTTTAGCTATCAAACAGTAACTTTTTTTTTCTTTTGAATTTTTCTTAAATTTTTGTATAAAGGTTTTAAAACAGGTTAAAGATGGCTTATATTAAGAGCTTATATGATTTTCAAACAAGTACAAGTAACTTAGAACACAATGTGAAAGTTAAGCTGAATTTTCATTAAAAAGAGAGTACAAGTACATTAAAGTAATTTAAGTTGAAAACTAAACTGAGCTAAAAAAACTACACTTAAAAAAAACTAACTCTTTGCCTCAAGGGCTTACAAAAGCTTATATAGAAAATGAGCTAAGGTTTGGTCTTGCCCTTGTCTTCTTATTTTCACTGGTGTGCTTCTTTGTAGACACAAAACAGCTCTTTGTGCTTGTTGTGAGTGTGTAAACACAAAGCAATCCTGGCCCTTCATTTATCTTGGTGCCCACTCAAAATCATCACAGCCATCGATTTGTTCTTGGCCAATAAGAATGTCAAGGATCGCCAAGCTGGATGATAGCCCATGTGGGGGGGTGGGGTAAGAGGTGGTGATGGTTTTGGAGTGATGTGGTGAAGTCAATGGAGGTGGAAAGGGACAGGATGTGGGGTTTAAGAGTTTGACGGGAAAGGTTGTGGAAGATGTACAGTAATTCAAAACGGGGGTGTGGGTTCATGAGTTTGACACAAATAGCCCCTCAAGGATATAGCGTTTCTTGCAGTTTTCGCCCATGTGTTTATAAACGTTTGGAATTTTGGCAGAAACACCCCCTAAGTGTTATATAGTGTATTTCATTCATGGTCCTTGTGTTATATAGCTTGGGAGGATGGCAGGAATTGACCCTTGTGCGTTAATACTTTTGGAAATGGCAGCACTGAGTCACCCTTACATAGTTTTCGTCTTCATTTTCTTCATTAAATAGTTAGGGACTTGGCACTAATGTTTGGCCCCCTAAAATTATTTTTTCTTCACTTTTTGACTTTGGATTTGTCGGGGTTGACTTTGGTTGACTTTTTCACACTTGGGCTTTGTCTTGACTTTGTCTTTTCCACGCTTTTCCATTCCGTGTCCGGTTTTGTCGTTTTGGCTTTGTTTTTCGTCCTTTTTTTAGATATCCGTTCCCTGCACAACACCAATTAGCTAACACAGCATTAATATTTGGCATTTTAAGTTAGTTTTTTCGTTTAGTTCTATTTTACTGTTTTTAAAGGTAAAAGGTGTGTGTAATTAAACACATACCACCTTTATATACATATCCCAGATCATTTTCATACCCTATATAACCTTAACCATTAACTTCCAACTTTTCAGTTTCTGGCAGAAATTTGTAGTCACTTTATGACCACAAATAAAATACTAAAGCACCTAATTGATGGTTCTCCTTACATCCCATAGCTCCCTAATGAGTTGTGAGCTACTGTGATTTTTTAGAAAAAATAAAACTATGTGAAATATTTATAAAATCATCATGACAAAGTATCAGATTCGGATCTGAACGCCACAAAAGTTTTTGAGTAATTAAATATAATTAGAAATGTTTTTAGTGTTGCCCTTTGAACTGATTTAATTAGACAACTATAATATGACTCATGATTTTTGGATAACCCCAATTTGAATTTTAAGTAGGGGTTCTACTCCCAGAAATCAGACCCAAATCTGACCTGAATTTACTGTTTTGACAACTTTTTTTGCGTAAATTATTTGACTAACTTCCCTACCTCAAAACCTTTCGGGACTGGACTTTTTAGAAACTAGACTCTCTGAATTAAATTTTAGGATCAAGAAAATTGATGATTGCTATTTTTATAACCAAGTGATGATCCTCACAAGACGACCTAAAGAATCTGCCCAGTTTTTAGTTCCGAATTTACAATAATTAAACCTAATTAACATACCCAAAACCCTAATTATTTTCCCTAAAACGATTTTTGATGATCAAAACCCACTAATTACAGAATATTCTTAAACCCTAATCTATTCCATCAATAATTGTTATAAGCTTTAAAAGAATTAAACAAGAACGGGATTGAAGATCATACCTAAACCTTTTACTTGATTACCCTTGAATCACCACCCTAATTCTTGATAAAAAAAAATTCTTCTTCTTGATGGTATGGTCAAAAAAAACAAAGGGGATGAGAAGACTAGATTTTGTATTTTAGGGCTACACCTAGTTCCAAATCCTTATCAAATACTAATTTGTTTTCAACTAAAACTCTTTTTTTTCTCCCTTTTTTTTCGTAACCGACCAGTCAAACACCCCTTTTTATTTTTATTTATTTTTTTTAATTATTATTATTTACACAAAAACCCTTAATTTTTGATATTTTTATAAAGACCTTTACTTATTATAGAAAACCTTTTAAATTAAACTAATTAAACTATCATATAAATTAAATTATTTCTAAACATATTTTTTTTTTTTTTTTTTTTTTCCCCTTTTTAACTTTAAAAAATACTTATCTATAATCTTCTAATAAATTTCTAAACTAATTGTCTATTCTCACGAATTCTTATTATTTAAATACGTAAATACATAAAAAGTAGACATAAATACATACACACATAAAATTATACTATCATTTTCATTGTCACTAAAATGTGAACAAAATGAAATGCCCAACAACCATAAACTTAATCATAATGAGACGATCACACTCATGGATTGGTAGCCAAACTCACATAAGATCACATAACACATAATTATTAAAACACATAATGAAGCTCAAGTCAATATTAATGGTTTGACTAACCTGCTTAAAGCACCGTTGTCATAGCTTTTGCCTTTTAAAACATCCAAACTACAAATCTAAATAATCAAAGATTATTGATCAATTAAACCTTTTTCAAATCCACACTTAATTTCCAATTCACAATATCACTTAACAAGCACTAATTAACTACTCACTAAACATAATGATCAAATAAACAAAGCTAAACATTTTATTCTAAGGTACACTAATGTATTAAAAAAGGATAGAAAATGGAACCGAATTGAAGAGCCGCAAGTAAACGACAACCACCCGATTTAATAAGCTAAAGAAAATAATCAAATTCCTTCTAGCTTACTGAATCCATAAGCTCCACGCCTCATGAGTTGACCGAGACCAAAGTTACAAAACATAAAATAAAATAGTTAAAGTAAAACAGTTTATACATTTTATATCTCAAATTCAGTTACTAATAATTTGAATGGCCCAAACTATCAAACTAATGTGGCCCTAAAATAATTCAAGCAGATCAAACGGCCCAACTAACTAATGATGGCCCAACAGTTAGTCACGCAGGCTCAAATGAAAATCCAAACGCAAGCCAAAAAATGATTTTACGAAACAGTTGATTAACAAGAACGAGTTTTAACAAATGTTAAGCAACCAAAGCAAATACCACTAATAACATTAAGCTAACAATAACTTCTTGAAACTACAAATAATCATTTTAAACGAGACCTACTCCTATAAGCCAAAATACGAATCAATAAGCTACGAAAATCAAATAAGCAAAATCTTTTTGAAGTTAAAAGCTAAAAAGACTAATTCGAATAAGCTAGAAGAAAGGTATAAGCAAACGAAAATAAAGAAAATCAAATAAGTCGAGGCTTATATTGTTCAATAAGCTTAGATCTATATTGAATAAGCTATATCATAGCTTATTCGAATTCTGGAAATAAGCTACAAAAGAAAATAAGCAATCTAAGCTTATTCATAGATAATCCAAACCAAAAGCTTATCAAAGAACTTATTAGATCGAGCCTTAAAGAAATAAGCATAAAAATACACTAAGCTATGAAATTACTTATTTTATTTCCATCTTAATTCTGAATAAGCCAGAAAAATAAGCTCAGAAATCGAGCTTGAGGAAAGGATCTTATTTACGAGATAAGCTAAGAAAAAGATAAGAAAAGAAAAGACATTAAGCAAATTGGATAAGCTAGATAACCTCAACAAACATCTTCATTATCTTTAAAATAAGCAATTGCAATAAGCTCTAATAAGCTGAAATCTAACTACAATAAGCTAAAAATGAAATAAGCTAAAACTACACTAACCTACTCCTAAAATCTAACTCTACACTAATAATCATAAAGTTGAGCTGCTCCTCCTTTATATAGCCAAAGCTGGGGGGTTATACTTGTAAATTCCAACCAATCATTTGCCTCGTCATTGATTAATTATTAGCCAATCATTTGGCTGACATCGGACTGTAGAGCTGGATCTTCAAATCAAATAAAGAAACGTATCATTATCAATGCGTTAAATAAACGCATACATATCCCTCATTCATTTACTTGTTCTTTGTAGGATATTTAAAAGAGTTGCTTCCGCCACGTGGTGAATGGGTATTGGCCAGAAAAGTTATAGTGCTAAGTCACGTGATGTATGAGGGATTAATTTCTTTCCATGTGCCATGACATCACTTATCTAACATTTGAACAGATTTGCATTATTTTCATATTGGGCCTTAAGCACTTCATTTTGGGCTATAGATAGTTTGGGCTGGGCCCGACCATAAAATGGGGATACGGGCTAGCCCAATATTGCAACAAGGAACCGTTGGACCACGTATATTCTCGCGCTTCTTTCCATTGGCATTGCTAGGGACATTTTCACGACTTCTTGATCTTGAATTATTTAGCACTTCTTGATCAAAACGTACCCGAATATACCCGTTTTTGGCTTTGTTTCAATACTTAGTACATGCAAGACATAAAAAATATCAAACAAACATATTTGCAATATAATTAAGCATATTTTAGCATTTTTTAGTCCGATTAATAGTGTTTAACAGGGTATAAATGATGTGTTTAAGCACACATCAAATTCCTCCACACTAAGCCATTGCTGGTCTCACACGCAATGTTAATAAAACACTCCCAAAAAGAAACAATTTAACCCCCCCCCTTAACTTATGACCCCTCACAATTAAACCAGAACAGAAAAGGTCCATTAAGAAGGTTCAAAAATTATTTAATTCGCAAGCGCCCTCGTTTTAACCACTTATTCAATAATAGATAAAAAACTAAGATAAATTTTTATAAAGTTTATTTAACAAGGCTTTAAGAACGGGAGTTCGTCATCCTCGACTTTTCACAATCCCCAAACTAAGCTTAAAACGAAATCACAGTTAAATATAAAATTAGATGCTAAGATTACTCATAAATGCTAATTGTGTACGTATTAGCCACTTTTCGCTCCCTTATTCCTAGGTCCTCTAAGGTTTTTATTCAATAAATGTGAAATGAGATCACTTATTTAAATATATTAAGGCCTTATTATTATAAAGGTGCCCGGTTTAGACCATAATTAGTTTGAAATCCTTTCCTAAAGAGACGATATGGTGAGAATAAGGTCCACATTAAGGTTCTAATTTCGCATGATTTAGGGGTTATCCTTTTTATTTCATCCGAAACAACTCAACTACAAGTCCAGAGATGGAGGCTTTATTTAGATAACCCCGGAGTTGAAATTTGGCTTTATTATTATTATTATTATTATTATTATTATTATTATTGCAACATTATTATCTCTCGGTCCTTTAAACAACTGCCACATCGGTATGCGAGCCCCGACATGGGTCACAGGAGTCTTATTTCGGATAGGATAATCCTCAACTTTTTGAAACTTATGCACATCGATATGCGAGCCAACCATGGTCTAGTAAACTTTTATCAGTCTCGGATTTATTATTCTTACTATGGGCCTTCTTTTAGCATGGTCCAGTAATCTTTTATCAGCGCATAGTTCTTATTATTATACTATTACCTCCAACTTTTTTTAAACGACTGCACATTCGGTATGCGAAGAGACTTCATGGGTCTATGGTTTTATTTGCGTTCGATTTATTATTATATTTTTTGGTAGCCAAATTTCAAGTCTTGTAGTCTTTTAACTACCTAGAAAACAGGCGCAAACTGTCCGAATCGGTAGCCTATTTTCCCACAACACTGACAGAACCTCGATGTGTACCTTACTTTCACCAGAAGGAATCTCTACGAAGGGATCTAAACTAAGAATCGCAAAAACCAAAGCAACTTTATTTATTAATAATTATATAACGTTTATTAAGCTGATGGGAGCAAAAAGCCACAATTAACCTCTATGAGCTCTAAAGAGATCCAACTACTCTACGCTTAGCATCTAACTTATATTCAACTCTATCATTTTTCGTTCTTTGCAAATTTAAAATCTTTAATAAAAAGATCCGCGAATGCTTAGTCTAATAAAAACAAGCTTTGCATATTTAAAGTCTATCATGGAAACTTGCAAACTCTTGGCTTCTTCAAGCTAGAATTCACGTTTTACAGCTTCTTGTATAAAAGACTAGCAAAAGCTTAAAGGTTAAGGGGCAAGCTAGAGCGCAACAAGCTCGATCAAGTCAAAATTTATTCTCAAAAAGACAAACTTCGTGTCAAAACACTTATTTTATTATTGAAAAAAAATTAAATTTAGCCTAAAATCACATATTTTTGGTGGCAAAATGGGGTTACGTGAAGACAAGGCAAATGCAAGTAAGATCAAATCGAAAGATCCCCCCATACTAGAACTAAACATTGTCCTCAATGTTTAAAGGGTCTCTACGTAAATCTAAAGCCGTTTATTAATTATGCTAATAGATAAACGTTAATCAATAAGATCTAGGATATCGGATTCCCATATATAAGCATGCAAAGGATAGAAGCTCGAGTGAACGATGGACAAAACCACGAGCACGAGAGTCTTCATAATCCGGGCAATCCTGGACATAAAACACAAACCACGAAACACGAGAAAGGAAGAGGCGAGCCTCCTCACGTCACACTTATTAGAAAATAGAAAAAGAAAATAAAAACACGGGTTGCCTCCCGAGAAGCGCTTGTTTTTGTGCGAGTCTCTAGCTTGACTCTCCCTATATCATCGTGATATTAGGGACGAAACATGTGGAAGAGTAAATCTCCATCGGACTTTCATTCAAAATGTCTAGATAAACATTGAAGCACATGAAAGTTCACTCCGATGAGATACCACCGGCTCTAGAGAAATAAAAGCGGAGATGCCGGGGTCAAAAATGGTATCCTCACTCCCGGAGGAGAGAAGAAAGGAGAATTCACAGAATAAGTGAGATAAGGAAGAAAGGTTCTGATAACAATTGTGAGGGAAAAATAATGGCGATCCTCAAAGGGTAACCTCACATATGTTGGAGAAAAAGTTTTCTCATGAATCCCGGGGTCAAAAACTTTGACCATACTCTTCAAATTATCAGGTTTATTATTTAAGCTTCTTGGTTCATGATCTAAAAATACCTCAGGAGGGAGATTAGGGATATTGTCATTTATAAGCAAACTCTCAAGATAGATTATATCTCCTTCCGAATCATGATAACCGTTCTTAATATCCATAGAAATATCCATATCTAGAACAGCATCGATCTCATCAATTTCGCCTCCTGGGTCGAAACACTCATCCTCATTAGCATTGAAAGAGGTGTGACAAGCAAAGTCGGCTCATCCAGGTTAGAAAATAAGAGTCCTTGTTCTCGATGTCCTCTAACATCTCATTAAAAAGAGGATTTACGTCACTAGAGATGTACTCGTCATCAAATTCAGGTTCGATAGGAAGATGACAAGCATTTCACGTACATAAGCTTATAGGAGTGCACCCGATGGGTGTCTTTGAATGCGGTACGAAAGGTCCCATAAGCATCATCTAATTATCGGATCATGAAGCTACGGATTTCGCCTACGGTTCTTTCTAAGATACGTTTTAAACCACGATTTGAAACATCCACTTGTCCACTCATTTGTGGATTAAACGTGATAGAAAGACGGTGGGTAACTCCATACTTAAGCATGACTTTTGGGAATTGGTCGTTGCAAAAGTGAGTACCGCGATCACTAATTATAGCACGAGGAGTTCCTATCGGGCAAGACGATATTTTAGAATTTAACAACGACTCGGCATTCATTGTGGGGAGCCGCTTTTTTTTCGCTTCAACCCATTTAGACAAGTAATCGACGGCCACAAGAATGTACTTGTTCCCTCAAGAAGACGAGAGTGGTCCCATGAAGTCGATGCCCTTACGTCAAAAAGATACTCGCAAAAACTGAATTGCATTTTTGAGGGGAGCATTTCGTCCATTTTGTGAGATTTGCCTTGACGTTGACATGAGTCACATGACTTCACCATGTTTTTGGGCATTCGCGATAAAACTAATCGGCCATAGAAAACGGCATCAAAAAGTTTCTTAGCGTGTAGTTTGCACCATGATGTCTCGGGTGGACCATTATGCAAGTCGTTATGGATATCAAGTCTTTTTGGCCGTAAAACATAAGTATAATCTTTTGATCGCTCAATTCAAAACAAGTAGGGGTCGTCCCAAAAATAATGCTTTACATCCTTAAATAATTTTTTCTTTTGTTGGGATGACATCCCTTTTACTATAAAATTTCCTGCATGGTAATTTGCAATGTCGGCAAACCATGAGGTACTATAATCACCATGAAAAGTTTATCATTCGAGGTTCGAGAGGAATGTTCATTATTTCCTTTTTCTCGAGATCACCTTGATGAGGATTTTGTAATCTTGATAAATGGTCAACCGCGAGATTCTCCACTCCTTTTTTTATCACGAATAATGACATTAAATTCTTGGAGTAGGAGAATCCATCAGAGCAATCTCGATTTAGCATCTTGCTTAGCAAGAAGATACTAAGAGCCGAGTTGTCCGTATACACTATTGGTCTTTGTTAAGAATCAGTAAGCCGGAATTTATTAGTAAGTTACACCACGTTAATAACTTTTTTCCATGTATTGTAGTTGCTTGAGCATCCGTCATGGTCTTACTTGCATAGTGTATAGGCTGAAAATGTTTGGTCTTACGTTGCCCCAAGACTGCACCTACCGCATAATCACTAGTGTCGCAAATAATTTCAAATGGTAGGTCCTAATCGGGGGCACTAAAATCGGGTCTTCAGTTAACTTCTTCTTAAGTATATTAAATGCTTCAATACATTCTTTCTAGAAAATAAACAGGGTTTCTTTTTCTAGAAGATGGGTCATCGGCAGGGCGATTTTAGAAAAATCTTGAATAAATAGAACGATAGAACCCGGCGTGACGTAAAAAACTTCGAACGCCTTTGACGGAAGTCGGATGAGGGAGTTTAGCTATAACATTAACTTTACCTCTGTCGACCTCAATCTCGGATTTAGAAATTTTATGGCCGAGGACAATGCCCTCTTTAACCATGAAATGGCACTTCTCCCACTTTAGAACTAAGTTGGTATCTTCGCATCGTTTTAGCATTTTGTCTAAATGGAAGAGGCATGACGAGAAAGAATCCCCGAAGACCGAGAAATCATCCATGAAGACCTCCATTGTTTCCTCGATCATGTCATGGAAAATGGCCATCATGCACCTTTGGAACGTGCCCGGAGCATTACATAAACCAAAAGGCATACGTCGGTAGGCAAACGTCCCATAAGGGCAAGTGAAGGTGGTCTTCTCTTGGTCTTGCGGGTCAATAGGAATTTAAAAATATCTAGAAAATCCATCTAAAAAGCAATAGTATTTGTTCCTTGCTAAACGTTCAAGCATTTGGTCCATGAAAGGCAACGGGAAATGATCTTTACGAGTGGCATCATTAAGCTTACGGTAATCAATACAAATGCGCCATCCCGTAACTAACCTAGTAGGAATTAATTCATTATCTTCGTTTTCAACTACGGTCATGCCACCCTTTTTAGGCACAAAATGAACGAGACTCACCTACGGACTATCAGAGATCGGGTAAATCAATCCGACATCAAGTTGTTTGATAATTTCCTTTTTGATAACCTCATGAATTTTCGGATTTACCCTTCTTTGATGTTATCTTGTGAGTACAAAAACGAGGGTCAATGCCCTTAATGTCAGAAATTTTTTATGCGATGGCCTATTTGTGTGACTTAAGAACCTTTAAAAGGGCGACCTTTTCTTCATCTTTTAATTCTTTAGAAATTATGATGGGTAATTTATCTTGTTCCTTCTAAAAATGCATATTCTAAATGAGAAGGTAAATCCTTAAGCTCGAGTTCTGGTGGTTCTTCGATCGAAGGCTTTGTCATAGTAACATCAACTTGCTTAAGGTCGTCATTCTTCATCGGAGGGAGATTCAGAGAAGGGTCTTCATTTAACAATTTCTCAAGGTAAAGAATATCTCCCTCCGTGTCGTAGTAATCGTCATCCAAATTAGAAAGTTCTTCTAGGGTACGTAGTAAAGTCTCTATCTCTTCTAAAATGAAATCTCCTTCTTCAAAAGGAGTGAACGAGGGGGAAGAAGAAGCAATGATATGATCCGAAGGAGTGGGATTGCCACTCGTTGAACTATCTGCAAATCCAAGCACTTTCTTGAGCATACTCCTCATAAGCAACGTCTATGATATTGACTTGATGAACCGTTTCATCATAAAAATTACGGGAGTATCTCGAAGTGTGCCTGAATTTAAACATAATAGCCTCATCATTGACTCGAAGAGTTAATTCTTTACCATGTACATCGATTAAAGCTCTTGCCGTCCTCAAGAAAGGTCTCCCGAGGATGAGGGGAACCCAAGGATCGACATCGTAATTATAAAATTTCGCATTTTCAGGTCATTTTACGACACCTATTGTTTCATATATTATTTTAGTCTTGTACGCATTTACTTTTAAATTGATACGTTTAAGTTAAATCGCGTAGGCCAGAAATAATCATTCAACGTAAACGGTCACCAAACAAATCAGGTGTACATAAGCATGTGTTAGTATTTATTTGGAGGATAATTATTGGACTTGTGTTGGTTTATTTTTATGGTCACGTAAAGGTTTAGTTAGCAATTAAAATCATTTGGGCATACCCGGAATACATTAACTCATATAGACTCAAACCACTACCCACTTTTATCCCCTACAATATAAAAAATATCATTTTTATGCTTTAAGCCTACAAGGGCGGTCTATATTATGTAGTAACAAATTAAATGAGACAATACTTCGTATACTATGGTTATTAACACCTTTAAGTACATATTATCCACTATAACTAGAAATTGTAAATCATTGTACCCTAACTTAATCTTAGGCGTCTATATTTCTTAGGGATTATGAGGATCTCTTATAAAGTCTTACATACTCTTACAACATGTACCATTAACCAACAACTTACCATAGTTAGTTTAAGGCTAGTGTATGATTAGTTTAAGGTTAGGAAACCTTAAACTCTAGCATACTTCTTTGTTTCTCTTCTATAGTTCACGACACAAGGATCATGTGCTATATACATAAACCATGGCTAAATCTTATACATCTATGTATGATTAAAGCAATGCACTTAACAAAATCTATACAAGATTCAAATCTTGTTTTTCCCTCTCTTTGCCGAACCGTTCCACACACATTTAGTCATTAATGAAAGTACTTAGGGCCTAATATACATTATGTAAAGATTATACATGATCTTCTTTTGCTCCATACTACTTCACGTCACAATCACAACAATATAAACATGAAATCTAAAGCAAATCATGTACATCACCTTAGGTCATTAAAACATGTACTTAGACAAGCTTAAGCTTCCCAAACCACTTAAGCTTGAACCAAAATACTATTCCTTCTTGGTATGTGCTTAAGTACACGGCATACCATGTTTCCATTAACAAAGGAACTTAAAAGACTAAAAATGTACCAAAGATACATCTGTATTTGTATGTTTGCATTTGAATTGTGTAGGAACGGTTTTTCAAAATGAAAGCCAAAAAGACCAAAACCAAGCACGGAGATGGAAAAGACAAAGTCACTCTCTGAAGCCAAAGTCAGTCAAATCGAAAAGTCGCCACATAAAAGAAAATTCAAACTTAAGGGACTAAAACTGCCAAACCTCAAGTTGTATTACAAGAGTTAAAAGACAAGGGTTGAAATTGCAAACCGGGCGAAGTTTGTTATAAGAAATGAGGGGCCAAAGCTGCCAACCTTCCCAAACTCCATCTTTCCCGCCCAACAAAACCCAGGTACAGAGTAGGGATGTCTTCCATACCTTCTCCTTGTAAAAACACTCAACCCTAGAAAAATAATTTCAACCCATCCTTTATTTCCACCCAAGCTATCTAAGTGCCATATTGCAATCCTCACACTTTCCAGTTTTCGTGGATGTGATGACTCTCTAAAGATGCACAAAGCAGAAAGTGAAGGCTGAGATTTGTTTTAGAATACCTCACTCAACAAAACACACTTGGTTTTGTCTTCTACAAAGAAACACGAAGAAAGAAGTGAAGAACAGTCCAAGAAACATGGACATTAATTTATTTTAGATAAATTGGGAATTGTAACCCAAGTGAAGTGATTTCTGCTTATTGTGCTTATTTTAGTGGCTTATTTAAAAGAGTGAATAGGTAGGCTTAATAAGGACTCATTAGTGAGCTTATTTCCAAAAGCCCAATTTCTGTTTGTTATGGTAATTTTTAGCTTATTTAGGAAAAATTTTGGAGTTTACTACTTTTTGATGCAAATTGAGTTAAGTTAAGTTGTGTTTGGTTGAAAAAGCTTTTTGGAATCAGATTAAGCAACATATAAGCTTTCCAAAACATCTCTCCTTTTTTAATTTGAGCTTATTTTGAGTTTGTAGTGTCCAAAATACCAAAAACCAAAAGTTTAAGCAACTTTCTGCAATCAGCAGCTTATTTGGCTTTTTGGAGCTTATAAAGTGCTTATTTTCGCAAGGTGTCTTTATTAAAGTTGCTTAAAAACATGTTGTGAACAACTTTCGTGTTTTGCGTTTTGGCTAAAAACGACTTTTTAAAATCAGCACTTTTTGGGGACTTGGACTAAAATCGGGATTGGGGTTCAGGGTAGGAAAAAAAAAATTATTTTGGTCTTTTGTCACAAATAGTCCCTGTCGTTAGTCCATTGTTAGTCCTTGTTAGTTTTAGTTTAATTATTAGTTAGGTTTAGTTTTAATTAGTTTAATTAAGCTTTAACCATTAGATAAAATTTGGGGTTTTTAATTTTGTTAAATTTCTGCACTTTTTCTCCACTTAGTGTAATTTTTATAAAAAAATTTAGGTTTTTAGCCCTCGTTTTCGTGCAGTTATAGGGTTTTTTTAAGTTATATAGCTTTGTTTTTTAGGTTTTTTTAATCGTTTTTGTATATCTTGATTGGACAAATGAAAACTCTCATTTCTTGTCATATTCAAACATCAATCATCAATCCGTCATTCGATTTTCCATTCAAGCCTCGTTGGGACATAACGACCCGGGAACTCATACTTCCGGTTTCATATATATTTTATTTAGTGAATTTTGACTTCTTGCCTTGGTCAAAGGTATTTGGTTGAGTGTTTGCTTATATATTATATATATATATTATCATCGAACCACCTCTCTAGCTAATGAGACATAGTTTAGGAAATGGTTTAGAGATATTTTTTCTATAAATACAAGAGTTCTAAATAAGAGTGTTTTATAACTAATTCCGATTAACACATACTACCAAAACCATCCTTGATATTTCTCTCTTTGTTTTGAGTCACCACAGCGAAATACAACCCACACAACATGACATCTCACTTTGTAATCAATAGTTCAGATATAAACCTGTGCAGAAGCTAGGGTTATAAGTTAAGGGTTGGGAGCAAGAAATGATTCGGGTTTAAGCTTGGAATGGGTTTAATATTCGGGTCATACAAAGCTTTGAAGGCTTTGGGTTTGATTATACAATTCGGGTGTATCGATTTGGGTAGTTTCCTCAACTCGAACCAGCACTAGGACCATTGTAAGTCGAACCCTAACTTCTATATGTTCATGTCTTACTCGCTTTCTCTTGGCTAGTCGTATGGGTCACGGTTAACTTGTGCTTAACAAGTTAACATAAGTGTGAACATGCATGGTTCAACCCATGCATGGTTCACGCACATACAGATACATGTATATGACTTGTGTGGTGTTAGGATATGTTAAAACATGTAAAACGTGGTTTAATAACGAGCTAAGGCTTAATCGGTTTCATTTAAATACAAGTATGGAAACCAACGTGAACACTATTACTTATGTCACACCCCCAAACGGGGCCTAGACGGAATACATGTCCGAGGGCATGACGTCGTAACAATCCGATCACAAAGCAATAAAGAACGACCAATATAACATGACGTTGAAAAGTTTACTCGTTGCTTAAAAATAAAATAGAATTTAAGTTTTACACCCATAATAATTAAGGTTAAAAAGTAGGGAAGCATACAAGTTTTAATAATGACAACGAGTAAATAATAGACAAAGTCTTGAAATTGGCGAAGTCACATAGCACATAGACTCCACATAGCATCAAGAATCAATCCAAGCTAAGCACCTGAGAAAACATGTTAAAACGTCAACATAATGTTGGTGAATTCATAGGTTTAAGTTGATACAAGAGTGGACCACAAGATTTCAAAACGTATGTGACTACTATAACGAATACAACATCACATAAAAGTATTTACTGTTGCACTAAGCTCATGACACTGAAGCTAATTAATCAACAGGGCATGCTACATCCTGTTGCATAGTATTCCTGCCCTAAACGGTTCCCAAAACCAAAGACCACCATAATGTACAATCGACATGACCATATATCAGTTTGTGTCTTCGTTAGTGGAACCCTTAAAGGCCGGCGGATAGGGATAATTAGTCCCAATAGATCTATTTATTCACTCGCGCTCCCTCAACCGGTCCTCCGGTCGAGAAACTAACAGTTCATGATAAGTTGGGCAGTAGTAGGTTTGTAAGCAACTTAGGCAACACATAAACAAGTAAAACTCGCGTAAAGAACTTGTGTCTAATTTAAAAGCAAACAATGTTTCTCACCCCAATAGTAAAGCGTTTGTAAATCACCGAAAAAATGGGGGGCTATGAATCAACTTAGCACAAGGGTAAGCGATAACCAAACAAATGATAAAGTTAAGGACGGTATAGCCGCGACCGGAGTAAGTTATGGGTTATGACTTAGCATTTATCAGAAAACAAGTAAAGCATCCATGTTTATCATTTAAAGCATCCAAGTGTGTTTGCGTTTTAGTAATAAAAGACTTTGAAACTTTACCATGTCTTAGTTAAATCTCGACACTTGCAAAAAGCTACTATTTTTAGAAACTTTCCCTTTTAGGAAACCTTTTTGTTCAAACATAATAGCGTCCCCTATTTTCTTAAGTTTCCATATATTACAAATCGCTTAAACAATTTCTAAACCGCCTAATCCTTATGTTTAAATCGCCTAAATGTCCAATTCGTACCATTTTTAATAATCCTACTTTTTATTAAGGTCGTCATCTCAATTAACCTTTCATGACATTTCTAGTTGTTCTAACTAATACCACCATTTTCTCTAATGTTTCGCTTGCATTTAAAACATCCAAAATCGTCCGAAAGTGCCCGAAACCCCCTTTTTCTTTTCCCATCAGCAAGCATTATTTAGAGTTTTTCTTAAAAATCTATTTTTCCGATTTGTGGTAAAAATGTCTCTCGTTTTTGACTTTTAGGCTAAGCGGTTGCCAACATTATAGTAAAATCTCATTCCGGACAACTTTCGTGTTTTATACTTAAGCCGATTCGGACCCGAAGGGCTCCGAATCGCCCGTTTTAGCTGCTGATCTGGTCATTAATATTTCCATTTTCGCCGAAAAATGTTTCGAGTTTCATTTAGCCATAAGTTGGCCGTTTTTGTCGATTTAAAGTGTGGTGTATGAAATGTGATATCTATACGAAATAGTCATCAAAAATACTTTTACGTCAAATGGAACACCATTTTAAGTCATTCAAAACCCAAACCAACGTCGGGACAGAAGCTTTTTTTAATCGAAAGTGCCACAAAATCCAACCCAACTGCATATTAGTGCTAATCTAGTTCACACCTTTATTTACAACTAAAATCCACCACCAAAACTAAGCCTTATCAACCTAATCTCTTTGTTTGAACTTTCATCAACTCTCAATCTACCAGAACAATTATAAACATAAAACATAAAGTTGGTAACAATATTTACTGCCATTTTATAAGAGCTGACAATATATTACTTATTCTTTGTAAAAAAAAAAAATCTATCACAGAACACATGGATCTTTTTATGAACAAACATTAGATCTCAATAAATAATGGATGAAACCAACAAAGATCAAGAACAATTACAAATCAAAGAAGAGCAAAAGTAGCAAAAACACTAGATCTATACCCAAGAATTATAGATCTTCAAAAACCCCAAATAATCTTACAAACCCTAATTTTATAATTCTTGAAATCTTTGAAAAATAACCAACCAACACTTGGATCTACCTTAGATAACCTTAGAAGTGAACTTAGATTACTTGGATCTTGCTAGATATCAAAAGTTATGGATGTGTTTGTGTGTTAAAGGTGTGCCGTGAGCAAGCAAAGAGGAAAGGGAGAGAAAAGATTTTTGTTGGAGACTTGAAAATGAAATGAACCCTAGATGATGAGAATGTGATGTATTTATAGTCCAAATGCTAGGGTTTTAGGGTTAAATGTGCACACAAGTGACCAACACACACCAAAAATGTGTGTGTCATGTGGTTCGGCCGAATAGGGCTCACAAGGACCAAGATGGTTCAATTTTTCTAGCCAAGGTTTATTATACTTGGTTAAGTTCAAAATTACTTATTCAAAGGTTTAGTCAAATTGTAAGATGAATGTGATGTATAAGAACGTGATGAATGAAGTTACAGACACAAAGTGTCATTTTCTCATCAAGTATGTACACATGGGTGAGGCTTTCAAAATAAGATGCCAAATCTTTAATTTAGAGTTCAAGTATACATGTTGTTGTGGTTTAGGCGCCACATTTGGCTAGGGAAAAGAGGTGAACGAAATTTTTAGACTTAGGGTATAATATTAACGATAACTTGAGTTTACACGAAAAGATTTTGAGTTTTCGGGGTTCACGTTGGTCAAAAACGTGGAAAACGCTATTTTAAGGCTAAATCCCTAAATTTATACGGAAGTTGATTAAAAACACGAACACTCAGGAAAATAATTTAAACACTATAATGCCTAAAATAATTTATAACCGATGCCGGAACGCGTCCGGTGACGTTTCTCAGTTTTTACGCAGTTTAATTCCCCGGTAAACTGTCAGATTTAAACGTACGTATAAAATTTAAAGTAGATGACCGGAGTTGGTCGGAATACTAACCGGGAATTTACGGGGTGTGACAACTTAGACACGAAGTACTTGAAACATACACGTAAACGTTTCATGAAAACATGATGGCTTGGCTTGGGAAGATGTATACTAACTAGTTGGACGATTGCATGTGATAAACACGACTTATATGTGTGCTAAACGAACTTGTTTTGGTTTGTTAGTAGTCGAATACCACAACACAAACCATACGCACCACAGTGGACATCTAAGTCCACTGTTAGGCCTTAAGACCCACGAATGGGTCACATATATTTATAAGATGGTTTGTTTATGGCTTAAGTACTAAATGGTAACTTAGGTAGCTTAACGAAACCCTAACAAGCCCTTAGTGAGGCCCAATACAGGCCTAATAGCCACCCAATAAAAATAATAAAGGGGGGGACCTTTAGACAACTTATTCGTGAGCTTATACAGGCTTATGGACTTATTAAGAAGTTTAGAGAGCTAATGGACCTAAGTATAATAACCTTACACTTTTAAAACTCTTAATGGGCCCTTAATGGACCCAAAAGCCCATTACAGTGGCTTATGGCTTATGGGATAAGCCAATAAGCCAAAACAACTTATTAACTTAAAATAATTAATTGTATCAAAACCTACTTGAAAAACTAGCTAAACACCTTATTGGACCTTAAAGGCTTATTTTGAATTAGTTATTGGGCCGAAAAGCCCAAATAAGCTCATCCAAGCTTATTTCCAGAAGTAAACAGCTTATTTTGATTATTTAAGCTAAGAATATTGTGCACTTGTTAGAACTTAAACGGATTTAAAATGTGATTTTTATAAGTTAAGGGACTAAAAGTGTGAAAATGGAAACTTAAGGGTTAAAACTGTAAACCTACTATTTTGTAAGTTAAAGGGACTGATTTTGACATCTAGAAACCTTAAGGGGCTGTTTGGAACATAAACTAAACTAAAGTGTAAACTTTGTAAAGTTGAGGGACTAAAAGTGTCAACACGGAAACTTAGGGGTATAAGTTGTAATTTGACTATTTTAAACTATAAGGACTATGTTTGCCAATCTAGAAACCTAAGAGTATGATATGAAACTAAAATGGTTTTATGAATACTTGACGTATCGAACTAGACATAATATAATGAGGATATTATTACAAGTTAAAATCACGGTTTATAAATACATAAACGACACAATTAATAAATGCGTATATTTATTAATGACACATATACTTATACAGGTACATACATAGTGGTACACCTTCCCAAGAGCTAACGAGCAAAAATGAATACAATAAACATGTACACCACCACACAAGTGATAACAGTAAATATAAACTAGAAAATTATTGTAGTTTATACATGAAGTCGTTAGCCTAAACTTGTAGACTAAGACTAGCCATATTTACTTAGGTATTTGACGATGTGATTCATTTGCCATACTTGGGTATATTTACCATTCACGAAGGACTACCTACTAAGGTGAGTTCATAGCCCCATGCTTTACAATTATTTAAATGATTTACATCTTTGGGTGAGAACTTGCTTTGTTTTACAAATGGACGCAAGTGTACATTTTATGCAAATGATTACGTGTTTGTCATGTAGCGATAAACCCACTGAAACCCATTTCATGGAACTGTCAATTACTGGATTGGAAGCACGAGTGTTATAAATAGATCTATTTGGGATTGACGTCCCCGTTTGAGTGAGTAGCGCTCACTGTTCCGGTTTGCCAGACAACAAACGTATACCATGTCGGATTAGAGGGGGGGGGGGGGGATGTTTTGCCGGGGGTTTTTTGTTTTAGAACATCATTCACGAGCAATGTTGGCAATTTATTGCATCCATACATGTCAAGCTTCAATGTCATGAGCTTAGGGAAACATAATTACTTTTTATGATGTTTGCATTTGTTGCTTAATCATACACTTGGAAATCTTGCGGTCCTTACAATTGACTTATATAAACCTATGAATTCACCAACTTTATGTTGACGTTTTAAAGCATGTTTTCTTAGGTCAATGAGGCACGAGCTGCTAAGGATACATTGGGGATAGTCTTTTGGGGAGTCATGCATTAAAGATTTGGAGTCATTACACTTTGGGATAATTGTTATGATCTAAAATCTGTTATCAAATGTTGAACAATTTAAGCCGTTGCGCTTTGTATTAAACAATTTCAATAAATCCAATGTATCGTATTTTAAACGACTCTTTTAGAGGTCGTTTTTATATCTTGTGCTATTGATCTATGAAGTAACGCTCACGGACTCATTATTCCGCTATGACCCAATTTGGGGGTGTTTACGATTGGTCATTAGAGCCAAGGTTATAGAGAACCAGGTCAAATGTTTTTACTTGGACTATAACCATTTTCAAACATTGCATCATACAAAGGGATTTTCATGGGACATTCATTCATACATTACTTGTTGCATTAGTTGGGTAGACTAGATGTAACATTTCTCAATTTCAGGTCATTTTACGACTCTATTATTCTTCACTATTTTTTTAGTCCAATACGCGTTTACTTTTAATTTAACTCTTAAGCTAAATCGCGTAGACTAGAAATAATCATTTAACGTAAACGGACACCAAATAAATTAAGGTTTACGTCAATCAAAGTGTTAGATAATTATTAAGAAGATAATTATTAACTTTGTGTATTTTATTTTTATTGGTCACGTAAAAGGCTTACGTTTCGCAATAAAATACATTTAGTCACACCCCGAAAATACCTAGACTCAAACCAATAACCACTTTTAAACCTTAAACACAAAATTTATCAAATCATGTGTTACTAACTCATGTTGGCCGAAATGGATAAGTATAACCCATAAAACCATTCGTCCATACCGATATACACCTAGAAATCTTACCTATATCCTTTAAGTACATGCTACAAACTATGTTTAATTAAAAATGTACAACATGTCTCTAAATACTTATTACACATTGGTTAATCACCATTTTGATCTCTTTTGTCCTCTTGATGCCGAGGTAAGCAAATCACCCACAAAAATCATAAGATTTCCAAAATCCTAGAAAATCTTGTACAAATATATGGTAATAAGAGATTTATTAGGAGGTTTAAGCAAATTACAATGTGAGGCTAATAAACCCTCAAAACACTAATAAGGCAGAATTTGAACTTAAGTAGGAATTAGGAAAACTAAATAGCTATCAAGCCTATATATACTCACTCATATTGTCCCTTAAACATTTCTTAAACATTTCCTAAACCACAAACACTTCTCAAGCCAAAACCACATTGTTTTCTCTCATTGTATTCGGGTTATATAATAACCGAACTCAAACACGACACCACATTTTACAAAGCAAGGATTCTAAGGCATTGAGTTAAGCTAGGGAGGAAAATACAATCGTACTTATACGATTTGGGGTTATACGATTCGGGTTTACTACATAATACACAACCAAGACACTAGGAACACCTTGTAAGTCTCGAAAATTAAGATTTAATGTCATATTCTATTCATTTTTATTTCATGTCTTATTGTAAAGGGTCACGTTAACTTGTGTGTAACAAGTTAACGTGAGCATGAACGTGCTAACGTGTATAAAACATGGTTAATCATCGAGTTAAAGCCTAAGCTTTAAGTTTAAAATACAAGAATGGTAACTTATATGAAAAACACCCTATATATTCGAAATATATAAAATCTATGTGTAAACTTTACATATAAACGTGATGTCTTAACTTGGGAACGAATGTACGAGCTAATAAGACGAATTCATGTAGTAAAACACGAGTAATAATTGCTTATCGAGTGCTTATCGTAAGGTTTCAAACCATAGAAACTAACTAGCGAGCTTAATGGGCTATAATTGGTTTCGTTAAATTTGAATTGTCCAAACAGGCCACGTCTACTAGGCCACGGCTTATTAATAAGCTCCACGAGCTTATTAAGAAGCCTAATGTGCTTATTGAAAACAAACTCATATGGGACCTTAGATTACACTTAGAAAATCTAGCGACCCTATTGTTAGGTTGACGACCCATTGCAGTATCCAAACGCGAGCCCATAAGCCATAATAAGCTTAAACAACTTATTTGTAAGCTTATACAGTTTATTAAGCTTATTGGACTTAGAAAATGCCAATGGACCTAAAATGGACTAGTTGGATCATGTATAAAACCTTATCGAGTATTATTGGACCCAAAAGCCATTAACGAGCTTATGGTTATCAAATAGTCATGAGAAATAAAAAACAGACCCATAAGTGCTTATTGAGACTAGAAAATAAGTTGGATCATGTATATGAAACCCTAATGGACTTTTAAAAACCTTTCGGGTTAAGGTTATTGGACTAACAAGCCCAATAAGCTCGAATAAGCTTACCCGAGCTTATTTTTTAGCATCAACAGTTTCATTAAGTTTAAATGAGCTTAATGAGAGCTTATGTGCTTTGAAAATCTAAATTGGACCATTAATTTTGCTTAACGGGCTTTAACGAGCCCAACAAGGCATAATAAGCCTAAATAAGATCATAGAGCTTATTTATAAAGTGCCACAGCATTATATGCTTATTGGAGCTTAATAAAACTGTTGCCACTTCTTAGAATTTAAACAGGCTTAAAATGTGATTTTTACAAATTTAGGGACTAAAAGTGTCAAAGTGCAAACTAAAAGGTGTAAACTGTAAATATTGATTTTTATGAGTCTAAGGATTGTTTTTGACATATTTCAAACACAAGGTACTGTTTTGAAATAACTTATATTAAAAGTATAACATTTATAAAGTTAAAGGACTAAAAGTGACAACTGGGGAAGTTTAGGGGTTATAAAGTGATAATTAACCAAAACTTAAATAAAGGACTAAAGTGATTAAAAATTAGAAACTTAAAAGTATGTTATAAAACTTAAATGATTTTATAAATACTTGAAGTGTCGGACTGGACTTAATATAATAAAAGTATTATTGTATTTAAAGTCAAAGTTTATCGGTGTATAAACTATCAGGTTAATAAATGTATATTTATTAACGATATCTATCCTTAGTCGTATACCTTCCCAAGAGCCAACAAGTAAAGACAAATACAATAAACATGTGCACCACCACAAGTGATAACAATATATATATATATATATATATATTAGTATAGTATATATAAATATATATATATATAGCGATATTATACTTATATATATATATATATATAAATAGCAATTTATTGTAGTTTATGCAATCTAAGTCGTTAGCCAAAAACTTATAGCTAAGGTCTAGCGTATTTACTTAGGTATTTGACAGTGTGATTCATTTGCCATACTTGGATATATTTATCATTCACAGAGGACTACCTACTCAGGTGAGTTCATGGCCCTATATTTTACAATTATTTAAATGATTTGCATCTTTGGGTGAGAACATGCTTTGTTTTACAAACTGGACGCAAGTGTACATTTTTTACTATGATTACGTGTTTTGCCTAAGTAGCGATAACCCACTAAGCCCTTTATCATGAACTGTCAATTACTAGATTGTGAGCGCGAATGTTATAAATAGATCTATTTGGGATTGACAATCCCCGTTTGGGTGAGTAGCGCTCACTATGCCGGTTTGCCAGACAACAAACGTATACCATGTCGGGATTTAGCTGTTGAGGGTTAGAACATCATTACGGAATGTTGGACAATTTTATTTCTTTCTTTACAATTGAGTCGAGATTAGTCTCATGAGCTTAGGAAAACGTTAATTTACTTTTTATGATGTTTGAATTGTTGCTTAATTGTACACTTGGGAAATCTTGCGGTCATACTATTGATTTACATAAACCTATGAATTCACCAACTTTATGATGTTTTCTCAGGTCAATAAGGCACGAGGTGCCAAGATACATCGGGGGTCACTCTTTGGAGAGTCGGTACTAAAGATTTGGGGCGTATTATATTTTGAGAACATTTGTTATAAACCGAAATCTTTACTTATATTGTTCGAAACTATTTAAAGCTGATACTTATGTAATGAACAAATATTTGTTAATCAAATGTATCTTTTGAAGCGGAATCGTTTTAGTGGGTCGTTCTCCAATATCTTGTGCTTTTCTATGAAGAAATGCCTCGGATATTAAAAAATTTCGCTGATACCCAATTTGGGGGTGTTACAGATTGGTATCAGAGCTAAGGTTATAGAGAACCAGGTCAAAGTTATTTGTCTCGGGACTTTGAACCTTGTTCAACCACTGCATTTACAATAGGTTGCACCGAGACAAAAAAACCCACATACATTACTTGTCTGCAATCCAGCATATGCGCTTACATGACATACACTGTTTTAGCATTAGTGGTTACTAAGTGCTTGCATAATTGATATACGAGTATATAAATTATATTACGTATATTACTATAAGAGTCTTAAAATTTATACTTATATAAGTTATTTTTGTTTTTACAGCAGTCATGTCTTCTGCATCATCTACGGTTACCTACACTTTCGTCTACACCGACTCTGAGCCAGGAAGGGTATTTTGGGGAGCCGATGAGGAGATATCTGATGGAGGTTCTCCACGAGTCATCGTATTAGGATACGATGGACTCCCTATACAGCCGATAGCCCCACCATCACCGAATTACATAACTGACTCCGAGGAGCCACAGACACCACCAGTACCACGAGACGAGGATGAGCGGTGAGCCTATGTTCATACAGCCACATGATCCTGACTACGTGCCAGGGTATATAGTCTTCTGGGCACTGTATTCAGGATAGGTGGCTGTAATGAACATAGGCTCACGCTCATCCTGTTCCCGTTGTACATGCGTAGGTCTGTGGCTCCTCGGAGTCAGTTATGTAATCCGGTGATGGTGGGGCTACCGGCTGTATAGGGAGTCCATCGTATCCCTAATACGATGACTCGTGGAGAACCTCCATCAGATATCTCCTCATCGGCTCCCCAAAATACCCTTCCTGGCTCAGAGTCGGTGTAGACGAAAGTGTAGGTAACCGTAGATGATGCAGAAGACATGACTGCTGTAAAAAAAAGAAAAAATAACTTATATAAGTATAAATTTTAAGACTCTTATAGTAATATACGTAATATAATTTATATACTCGTATATATCAATTATGCAAGCACTTAGTAACCACTAATGCTAAAACAGTGTATGTCATGTAAGCGCATATGCTGGATTGCAGACAAGTAATGTATGTGTGTCTCGTGCAAACCCTATTTGTAAATGCAGTGTTTGAAAATGGTTATAGTCCAGACAAAAACTTTTGACCTGGTTCTCTATAACCTTGGCTCTGATACCAATCTGTAACACCCCCAAATATGGGTAGCAGCGAAATGTTGAATATCCGAGGGCATTACTTCATAGAATAGCACAAGATATGAGAACGACCACTAAACGTGCCGTTTCAAAAAGATACATTGGATTAACAAAATATTTGTTCATTACATAAGATCATGGCTTTAAATTGTTCGACAATATAAGTAAAGATTTCGGTTTATAACAAATGTTCTCAAAATATAATACGCCCCAAATCTTTTAGTAGGACTCTCCTAAGATGTGGACCCGATGTATCTTTGGCACCTCGTGCCTTATTGACCTGAGAAAACATCATAAAGTTGGTGAATTCATAGGTTTATGTAAATCAATAGTAGGACCGCAAGATTTCCAAGTGTATAATTAAGCAACAGATGCAAACATCATAAAAAGTAATTATGTTTTCCTAAGCTCATGACACTGAAGCTCGACATGTATGAATGAAAATAAATTGCCAACATTGGCCCGTGAATGATGTTACTAACCTCGCACCATCCTAAAATCCGACATGGTATACGTTTGTTGTCCGGCAAACCAGCACAGTGAGCGCTACTCACCCAAACGGGGATTTGTCAATCCCAAATAGATCTATTTATAACATTCGCGCTCACAATCTAGTAATTGACAGTTCATGATAAGGGCTCAGTGGGTTATCGCTACTTAGGCAAACACGTAATCATAGTATAAAATGTACACTTGCGTCCAATTTGTAAAACAAAGCATGTTCTCACCCCAAAGATGTAAATCATTTAAATAATTGTAAAATATAGGGGCCATTGAATCACCTGAGTAGGTGGCTTGGTACCTCTGTAATTGATAAATTATAATCCAATTATGGCAACATGAAACACACTGTAATAATACCTAAGTAAATAAGGCTTAGACTTGTCTATTAAAGTTTAGGCTAACGACTTAATGCATAAACTACAATAAATTGTTAGTTTAATATTATATTTACTATAATATATATATATATATATTTTATATATATATATTTTATTTATATATATATATATATATAATATATTGTTATCATTGTGCTGGTGGTCGCCACTTGTTTATTGATTTGTCTTTTAATTGTTGGCTCTTGGGAGTATACAACTAAGGAGATATATAGTTAATAAATATACATTATTAACTGATAGTTTATACACCCCGATAAACTTTGGACTTTAAATACAATAATACTTTTATTATATTAAGTCCAGTCCGACACTTCAAGTATTTATAAAATCATTTAAGTTTTATAACATACTTTTAAGTTTCTAAGTTTTATCACTTTAGTCCTTTTATTTAAGTTTGGTTAAATTACACTTTTTAACCCCTAACTTTCCAAGTTGTCACTTTTAGTCCTTTAACTTTATAAATGTTATACTTTTAATATAAGTTATTTCAAAACAGTACCTTGTGTTTGAAATATGTCAAAAACAATCCTTAGACTCATAAAAATCAATATTTACAGTTTACACCTTTTAGTTTGCACTTTGACACTTTTAGTCCCTAAATTTGTAAAAATCACATTTTAAGCCTGTTTAAATTCTAAGAAGTGGCAACAAGTTTTATTAAGCTCCAATAAGCCATATAAGCTGTGGCAACTTATAAATAAGCTCAGATGTGCTTATTTAGGCTTATTATGCCTTGTTGGGCTCGTTAAAGCCCGTTAAGCAAAATTAATGGTCCAATTTAGATTTTCAAAGCACATAAGCTCTCATTAAGCTCATTTAAACTTAATGAAACTGTTGATGCTAAAAAATAAGCTCGGGTAAGCTTATTCGAGCTTATTGGGCTCGTTAGTCCAATAACCTTAACCCGAAAGGTTTTTAAAAGTCCATTAGGGTTTCATATATGATCCAACTTATTTTTCTTATCTCAATAAGCACTTATGGGTCTGTTTTTATTGCTCGGCTTATTTATAAGCCAATAAGCTCGTTAATGGGCTTTTGAGTCCAATAAGAACTCGATAAGGTTTATACATGATCCAACTAGTCCATTTTAGGTCCATTAGCATTTTCTAAGTCAATAGCTTATTAAACTGTATAAGGCTTACACCATAGTTGTTTAGCTTTATTATGGCTTATGGGCTCGCGTTTGGATACTGCAATGGGTCGTCAACCCCAATAAGGGTTCGGCTAGATTTTCTAAGGTATACTAAGGTCCATATGAGTTCAATAAGCACTTTAGGCTTCTTAATAAGCTCGTGGAGCTTATTAATAAGCCGTGGCCTAGTAGACGTGGCCTGTTTGGACAATTCAAATTTAACGAAACCAATTATAGCCCATTAAGCTCGCTAGTTAGTTTCTATGGTTTGAAACCTTACGATAAGCACTCGATAAGCAATTATTACTCGTGTTTTACTACATGAATTCGTCTTATTAGCTCGTACATTGGTTCCCAAGTTAAGACATCTTGTGTACTATGTAAAGTTTACACATATATTTTTTTATTGAAAATATATAGGGTGTTATTCTTATAAGTTCCTATTCTTGTTTTAAAAACTTAAAAAGCTTAGGATTTAACTCGATGATGAAACCATGTTTTATACACGTTAGCAACGTTCATGCCTCACGTTAACTTGTTACACACAAAGTTAACGTGTCACTTACACTAGACTTGCATTAAAATGAATGAATATGACCTGTAAAGCTTACATTCGAGACTTTAAAGCGGTACCTAGGTGTCTTGGTTGTGTATATGTAGTAAAACCGAAATAGGAGATAACACCATATCGTATAAGTAGTTTGTATTTCTCCCTAGCTTAATAAATGCTTAGAATCCTTGATTTTGTAAAATGATAAGGTGTCGTGTTTGAGTTCGGTTATTATATAACCCGAATACAATGAGAGAAAACAATGTGGTTTTGGCTTGAGAGTGTTTGTGAGTTTAGGAAATGTTTAAGAAATGTTTAAGGACAATTATGGTGAGTTATATATAGGCTTGATAGCTAGTTAGTTTTCCTAGTTCCATCCTAAGTCAAATTCGTGCCCTTATTAGTGGTTTTGAGGGTTTTAGTTAGCCTCACATTGTATTTTGCTAAACCACCTAAGTACATCTCTTAATTACCATATATTTGTACAAGATTTACTAGGATTTGGAAATCTTATGGTTTTGTGTGGGTGCTTTGCTTAGCCGCATCAAGGAGGACAAAAGAGATCAAAATGGTTATTAACCATTGTGTAATAAGTTAGTTAGAGACATGTTGTACATGTTTTAATTAAACATAGGTTGTACATGTACTTAAAGGATATTTCAAACTATATGTGATAATTTGGATATCCGAGTTCGAGGTTGCAAGAAGAAATAAATTTATGTTTTTTTTGTCTAGTCATTTTGTGTACATTCCTTTTAGGAAGTAGCTTTGCCCATGTAACGAACGGAGATGTGAGACTCACCCTCATCCCTTGTACTTAAATGTTTTTTGGCGTAGTAAAATTTACCGGGGAAACTCTTTACCAAAAAAAAACCAAACACATTGAGGAATGAAATTCAGATTATGAATTCCTTGAATCTGCCAACCAAACACGCTATGAAATGAAATCAAATTCTAATTTCATCAGAATCCTGAAGAATCCGCGAACCAAACGGAGCCCAATTGTTTTAAAGAGTCGATGATACAAAATGGGAGTGGTATGTTGTATATTTGAATTTTGAAAAGTAACCAATGACTACAGAGGAGACAAAGAAATATGAAGCAAAGCTATTATTTATCTTTTGTCTTTTTAAACACTATTATATATATATGAGTTTTTAGTTTTGGTGTGACTTTTATATGTAAAATAATAAAAGTTTGAGGATTTGAGGATTATATAATATTTAAGTTGTCTTATCATAATTAAGTTTTTTTAATTTCTCAACACTAAAGCTATGTTTGGTACACAAGATTATAAAGAGATTATGATTATTTTTTGAAAAAATAAGCTATTTATAATATAATCTTCGTTTGGCAGACAAATTCATAAGAGATTATAAAAATAATAATCTTTCATAATCTCAGAAAATCAAATGCTACTTCATGTAGCTTATAAAAATAATATTTTTTCATA
This sequence comes from Tanacetum coccineum, assembly GCA_026074375.1. Taxonomy (NCBI): domain Eukaryota; kingdom Viridiplantae; phylum Streptophyta; class Magnoliopsida; order Asterales; family Asteraceae; genus Tanacetum; species Tanacetum coccineum. The sequence goes on along the minus strand of BQNB010006666.1, from coordinate 17,237 downwards.
ATCTTCATCTCCATCTACAGCACCATCTCCAGTTCAACAACAATTACTTTAGCCAAACATACCATAAGTTACCATAATTAAGTTTTTATTTTATTTTTTTAACATTCAACATTCAAAAAAGGATGTAAACCCTTTATAAATAACTAGACGTATACCCGTGCAAAGCGACGGTGTATAACGGCAAATAATTATACATGTGAATTTGTGGTTTTGTGTGACCTTTAAACGTAAAATAATAAAAGTTTAAGAATTTGGGGATTAAATAATATTTAAGTTTTTTTTACCATAATTAAATTTTTAAATTTTTTTAACATTAGATAACTATAATTAAGTTTACTTAATCTTTCACAATTCAACATTAAACAATAAAGAGTAAATGTTTTAAAAAAATGAATAAAATAAAGACAGAGGTTGTGCCATAATCCACCGAAGGGTGTTGCATACTTTATGAAAAAAAAGTATTACCAAATTCTTATCTATTTTCTTGCCCTACCCTTTACTTTAGGCTACCCTCAGTAAAGGCACGAGACATACTTATATTTTTTCTGTCACATCAGTTTTTTTTCTCCGACGATCTACAGATGACATTTTAGTCACAGTAAAACGACCAACAACTTTGTATTTAAATTAACAACAAAATTATAATTCATTAATAATAAAAACAATACATAATTATTCAAATAAGGTAATAATCAGTTATTTCTTGAACAATGCGTGTGAATAGCATTCGGCTCATTCAAAACCGCGTACGAAAGTATATAGAGAGAATGTGTTTGAAATAGTGTATAAAAATGGAGAAGTAATCTGGTATTTATAGGATAAAAAAGTTTATAATTTTTAAAATAAAAAAGTTTTTTTTTCTATTTAAATAGCCAAACGGCTATTTTCTTATGCATACGAGTCGATCGTGGGAACGACTAACACTCTCATTTTTTCTTGCTCGACCGATACACGACTAACACACTATTCACATGTAGCCTTAACACTACTTCTCAAGTGTTAAAAAGCAAGATATTATTTGCCGACCGGCCTTAAAACTACTTGCTAGACCGACCTTATTACATGCAGCCTTAGAGCATCTACTATGGTGGTTTAAGAATAGGTCTAAGAAATTTTAAAGATGTCCAAAAAATTTTACACCATAGTGAGCAACTATTTCAAGTCTAGGTGGCATGAAAAGGTCTAACATTTTGAAGAGGTTTAAAAATTAATGACATTGCATTAGATGACAAGTTTATAAACCACCAAAAGTTTTATCTATAGTGGAATGAGGCTTGTAATATGAAAAGTTTTAAAAATTAATGACATTGCATGAGGTGTCAACTTTATAAACCTTTTAATATGTTTACCATAGTGGATACCCTTAACACTACTCAAATGTTAAAAAGCAAGATATTTCCTCCGAGAAATGTTAGATAGTTAATCAACAAGTGATGGTTGACAAGCGTTTGACTAAGATAGATGCAGATTAATCGGGGTGTTTTGTGACCGTTTTGAAAATAAAAGATGAAAAGAGATCAACGTGCTCTTGCCGATGCCCCAATGACGCTTCTTACCACAGCGGCGTCGCCCCACGTCGATGCAAATGTTCTTTCATGTCTTAGTTACTAAAAAGATTCAATGCATTTTAATGTCGGCTATTTGACGTCCAACAAATGTCCTTGTTGCATTATTTATCTCTCTCGATTTCATGCTATTGATGTAAACTTACAAGATAGTGACAATAAGTAGCAAAACCAAATCAAATTACTAGTTTGTAAATTAGTTTTATAAAGCAAAGGTACCCGCGCGTTGCTGCGGGACGGGTTTTTTTTCATTGCTGCGAGGCGGGGGTTTTTTAACTGGTGTGGACAATTATTTTTTTTTGTTTTTTATTTTTATTTTTTGTTTTTTTATTGGTTTTTAAATTGGTTTGGTCTTTGGGCCTTAATTTTTTTTCGAATCGATTTTGAACGAATATTGAGTGGGAATGTACCCACGCGTTGCAATGGGGCTGACTTGTATTCGGCGTTTTTTTATTGCCTACTTGTATGTGTCACGTTATTATACTCGCGCCATAAATGTTGACTAAGTAAAAAAGAGAGAAAAAAACTCAATGGGCCGGCCCAAGGGGGGCATAATTTTTTTCGAATTGATTTTGAACGAATAGTGAGTAGAAATGTGACCGTGCGTTGCATCGGGGCTGACTTGTATTCGACGTTTTTTTTATATTGCCTACTTGTATTTTCCGCATTATTATACTCGTGCTATAAATCTTGACTAAGTAAAAAAAAGGGGAAAAAAACCAAATGGGCCGGCCCAAACATGGGAGCCCAAGAAAAACATTGTTGGCCCGAACACTGTTCACGATGAACAGTGAAAAAGCATGCAAAAACGACGTCGTATTACTTCTCTTTTGAGTATATGTATAATGTGAGGGAGTTTTTTGTAAATTTTTATGTTGGGCATGGTGTGTTTGGTGGACCAAAATGAGCCCACTTAGAGGCTTAGCACAAAATGACAAAATAAAAAAACCATCTTTAGTATATTGTTGAATTAGAGGCTTAGCACAAAATGACAAAATAAAAAAACCAAACAATATCCACCATCAATTCTAAATTCAAAATCTCCCTTTTATCTTATGGCAACTAAAATTTATAATCCTTTTCTCCCTTTTATCTTATATTCCTTTGTTAATTTTTTTTATCATCAATGTTATATATAGTTGCTTAAGCACTCATGTCTTTGTAAATACGAGTGAGATTCATGGCAAGTTTAGTTGTAAAACATTTTGTTATAAACAAAATACAACAAAATCCGTTAATCGTTTAAACTTCAAAGATTTGGGTAACATTTATTAACGTTGCTTAACCTCCTGAAAAAGAAGGGCTTACCTGGTTTAAGTCTTTGTAATGATGAGTTCAAACCCCGTGAGTTAGTCGGCCAAATGGTCGGAAACCATGATTACCCAAAAACTCGTAATATTAACGTTGCTTTTTAAATTATATAAACCAACAAATATAAAGATTGTCGTCCGGTTTGTACCGACTTTGCCCAAAACCCATTCAATCCGACCCAATCTAATCCGTGTTATACTCTTACGCTCGCCCGACCCGTTTGTTTTTTAGTGTGAGGTTATCCAGCTTACACGGGTTATATCTCTTTTGTCTATCCTAAATCCGCTCAAACATCTCGATCCAGTGCTAACTAATTTTCCAATAACAATTGTGTTTTATTGCATGATTGCCAGATGGAATCCACCTTTAATTGTGGTTAAGGATTTATATACACATATTACCAGTGAATTTGGTGAGATTCATACAGACATAGTCTAGGTGTGTTTGGTGTGTTTCTGCATTACTCATCTTGGTTAAAGAGGAAGAAGAATCTTAATTTAGATTTGTGATTTCATTGTTATTTGCTTTTGCTAAATTTGATGTGTGCTTATTTTAGTTTCATGAATATGGATTATTGAATTTTTTAGGTAATGTTAGGAATGAATTGTATTTGTTATTCAATGGTGTTTATCTGTTATTGTTGTTATTGTTGTGTTGTGTTTTGTGACATTTTGTTACAACTTATTTTGAAGAAACTGAATTTAGGTTTGTGATTTTATTATTGAAATTGTTATTGTGTTATATATATATATTTTTTAGAACGGCTTGTTAGTTGTTAGTGGTTCAGGTCCAACAGTGACATCCAATTGGGCAGTATGTTGTACTCTGAACCCGCCTGTACTTCCTCCTATTGGATTGTGTTGAATATGTTTTGGGGGTTTTAAAATCTGGGGTATTAGTACTGATTTTTTAGGTTAGGGTTACTTGGATTTGGGTTTATAACATTGTGTTAAATTAGAGTTAAGGTTATTTGAATTTGGTAAATGTGAATTGTTAGGGTAAATTGGTGCTATTGCATTGTGTTGCTTTCTCAAGTTATAAAAAAGGGATTGATATAAGAATTAGGGGATTTTGATGATGTGGTTTTTTAGGTTTCAAGCTGCATAGGTTGTAAAAAATATCCAGGTTGTGCTGATTAATTAGGTATATGTTGTGGTAAATGTTAAAAGGTTCATTGTTGTTACGTCTACTTGATTGTAAATTCAGAGTCTTTTAAATTTGCTACACATCTTCGCAGGGTACCGCATCCTGAGTTGGAGTCTGACTCTCATAGTTAGATTATATAATTAATGATGTCGTTTCGTTGTAAGTTGTGTCACTGAAATTGTTGAGAATGATCGTATTTTGGCGGGGCGTTTATGTTAACGCAGCCATGGCAGTTTTTCTAGCTTTATTCAGAGACATATTTACGGATTCAACCACCAGTGTGACTGAAATGGTTCAAAGTTTGCGAATGGCCTTATCTTGGCGGGGCGTTTATCCTAACGCAACCATGGAGGTTTTTTCGGCTTTGTTCCGAGACAAATTTACATTTGACACATATACGCTTGTAGCCATTAACGGGTATATCCTCTAAATATACTGAATTTGAAAGTTACGGTTGTGTGTGGGTTGCGTGTTTGCTGCCTACTCACTTTATGCGTGTTGTGCCGGCTTACATTTTCCTTGGCGTTTTCTTTTTGCTGCAAAAAATGCGGTGCTTAAAGATGTTTGTAACTTGGGCACGTGTTCAGGTGCCGTCGTGGCGAGGCAGGCTTGCTAAGCTGCCAGCCATGACGGACATATCCTTAAAACGGATTGAATTTCAAAGTCTGGCAACTGTTTTGCTAACTTGGCAACCATGGTATCGAGTATGGCGATTTTTTTAGGCGATGAGGATTGTATTGCTTTTGTGTTGTTGTAACATGATGGGTGTAAGCGGCCTGTATCTTGGTGGGGCATCACGACCAGATTCGTGTTTGCAGCCATGGCAGGTTCGCATACTTTATTATCCGGCCACACACTTACAAATCTGAGCCAAAAGTTATCACATTATGACAAAGTATCAACTTATTTTTTGGCTTATGAAGTTATTTTATGTCGTTTGGGTGTTTGGCACGTGTTCGGGTGGATTTAGGCAAGGATGAGAATATTTGGGCGAGGCAAGCTTGCTAAGCTTGCAGCCATGGCAGACATATCCTTAAAACAGACTAAATTTGAAAGTTATCGTTGTTTGTGGGTTGTGTGTTTTGCTGCGCGTGTCTGGCAAAACAGATAACGAGAAAAAAGAGGATGTCGGCTCACATTTGGCTAGGCTTATGGACACAAACCTTAATCTGCTACTTGCTTAATGTGTGTTGTGTCGGGTATCATGTTCATCATTTAATCTGCGGTTTATTATAGGCAATGAAGATACTGTAGCGTTTATGCGTTTATTACACGCATCTTGGTGAGGCAGCACGACTACGTGTTTGCAGCCATGGCGGGTCGGATACGTTGTTAACCCGGCCCACACTCGCAAGTCTGAGCCAAATAGTTTCAAACTTGAACGACCTAACGGTGATAAGGACTCATCAAATGGTGACACACAAGACAGCTTCGACATTGAATTGAATTTCCCTGTTGTTCCAATTTCAGATTACAATGATATCAAGGCTTCATCAATTTCTGAAATACTAAACGGTGTTTCTGTTGTTGATGTAAAGAAGAATGGATCTGATGACATCTTTTTACGTATTAAAATTGCTCTAAAACTTACTTATTTGGAATAAAATTGCTTTGAAATCTACTAAAGTTAGTACTGTTCTTCATTTTCTGTAGGTGGTGCTTCCATAAGCAAAATACATTGTAGAATTCAAGCCACAACTTAATAAGATTGAACCATTCGCCTATCCTAAGGGTAAGGGCCATTGCCTTTAGTCGGTAAATAGATCGAGGGGAAGGGGAGTGAGGCTATCGTATCAGATGTTCGGTCATTCTTATGAAGTTATGGAGGGATATCAAACACGTATTGGTATAATTTGATGTAACTGCACAGTTTGACAAAGAGCAAATATGTGTTTACCTATTGACATTGGTTTTTAAGTGCATGGCTAGATTGGTGATTCGTCAATAATATATATATATATATATAATATATAAGCAAACACTCAACCAATCGCCTTTGACCAAGGCAAGAAGTCAAAATTCACTAAATAAAATATATATGTAACCGGAAGTATGAGTTCCCTGGTCGTTATGTCCCAACGAGGCTTGAATGGAAAATCGAATGACGAATTGATGATCGGTGTTTGAATATTATAAGATTATGATGGGTTTTCTATTTCTACCAATTAAATATACAAAAACGATTAAATAAAACCTAAAAACGAAAGCTATATAACTTAAAACCTAAAACGGCACGAGACAACGAGGGCATCAAGAAACCTATATTTGCAAATTAAAACCTATAAACAAATTTAAAAGCTAAAATACGATTCAAATGACAAATCATGGAAGTGTTTAAAAAAACTTATATAGACTAAAAACGAGGACGTTGACCCAAAAACGAGTCAACGACCAAGAACGGAACGAATTCCCGTCTTTTAAAAAAAGTAAATTTTGAAAATAATCTACAGAAACTTTTATATTTTTCCTACAAAATATATGAAAAAAGAAAATTTTAGAAAAAAGATTTATATTTTTCTGATTAATATTTTATTTTTTATGATTTTTTAAAGTTTTTAAAGAAAATAAATTATAAAAAATACTAAAAGTTTATAAAAAAATCTGAAAAATTTACACAAAATAGCTGAAATGACAAGGGTCCTAGGAAAAATAAGCTAGGTCGCACAGCTTATCAAATAAGCTGTCAAATAAGCCCTCACAGCTTATAGGCTTAAAGGGTCAAAACCCCTTTAAATACCAAAGCGCCCAAAGGTCTTACAGAAAAGACCCAAGGGCGCAGCGGTAGTGTGTGTTGAGTTATAAAGGGTGAGAGTGGTAGAGGTCGGGGGTTCGAGTCTTGCTCACCCCTGACTTCCCACTTTCCCCTTTTTTTTTTTTGAAAAACTTATAAAATGAAAAAGCTAGAATAAATGAAAATAAGTAACTTTAAAACTTGGAATTCTTTTTGAAAAGCTATAATAAGCCCGGAAATAAGCTAAAAAGCCAACAGTGGCTTATAAACACAAAAGGCTTATGCCTTTATATTTTTGCACACAATAAGCTTTAAATAAGCACCCCTACAACAAATTAAGCTACACTAAGCTTAATGCTACCTAAATAAACAATTTAAACCACAAAGAAAACTTTAGATTAAGCTTAAACAGCTTAAAACCAGACAAGGCTTTCATAAGCCTTGAGGGCTTATTTTTTTGAAATTTTGGATTTAAAAAGCCATAAAAAGGCAAGTAAGCTAAAAAAGGGCTTAACTATCACTAATAAGCTAATGAGGGACTAAATTAAGCAAAAAAGAAAGAAAAATAAGCTTAAACAACCTGAAATAAGCTGCTGTCCTACAAGGGTCACAGAAAGACAAAGAGGCTTTTTGTGGCTTAAAAATAAGCCACAAGACACAAACTTAAGAACCTATAATCTAGAAAAATGAAAAGAGGACATAAAAGAGTATGAGAAAAAGCAACCTAAACTTATTTTGAAACAAAGATAAGCTGTGAAAAAGCTGCTAGAAAAAGCTAGGCAGGACAGAATGCTTAAATGAACACAAGGCACAAATAGCTTTTCTTTTTGGCTTCTATGAACAAATAAGCAAATGTAAATTAGAAATAAACAAACACAGCTAATATATTAAACCTAAAGAGCACCTACTAACAAAAATAAGCTAAAAAAAACAAGCCAATAAGCCAGAAAATCAAAATAAGCTATAGGCCACAAACAGGCAGACCCACAGCCCAGGGACACTCTTTTTGGCTTATTTTTAAGCCACTTAGAGGGGTCCTTTGGCTTAATAGCTTACATGGGCTTAAAGCCAGCTCAAGTGGCTTACTAGAAAAGCAAAGAAAACAAAATTTGGAACAAAGATAAGCTAAGAAAAAGAGCTGAAAAGGTGGCTGTTATGCACCAGGGGAGATACTCTTTACAAGGCTAAAAAGCCAGCTTATAAATAAGCTGGCATATAAGATCAAAACTGAAAAATTATTTAAAACAGATTAAATATGGCTCATGGAGAGCTCATGCACAAAATTTATTAAACTGAAAACACCAACTACCATCTAATAATTAGGCTTGAGCAATGGCAATTTTGACAAAGAAAAAAAAAACTTGACAGATAAAAAAAAACAATGAATGTTAAACTTATGACATTTTACTAATACTTTGTGTACTACAAATGACTCCAAGAAAAGTGGTAAATTAGCAGCAACTAGCACTTACCCTAACCTAGCACAAATTAACTAATTTACACTCCTAAAATCTAGCATATTCAAGCTATTGGTACAAGACACCTTGAAATTGAATTCTAAATCCTAACAACCTTTTAAAACAGATTAGTACTTCCTAGGATAGCTAGTTGAAAGTGATTCATAGACCCCAACCCAAAGCAGAACCCAAATTGACCCATTTTGGCCTTGTGCCAAACACCCCTTTATTTTCTGAGTTTAAAGATTTACACTAGTTTAGACCAATTAAGGTTATGAAATATGAAAACATATGATAAACTATGATTATGATAGACAAATAAGCTAGAATTAAGGAACAACAAGCACTTATTAGAGAGAAAAGCTAATAAGCAGTATTAACTATAAATGAGTAGTTTTAACTTAAATTTTGATTTACTCATTAAAATGAATTCTATAGCTAGTCTATGAATGAATAAGATAATAAGATGCAAAATAAGCTGGAATAAGCCAAGATAACAAGTAGGACAGAAACATTGATTATAAGAAGGTGATTGGGTAAAAACCTTGGTCCTTAGCTTTTACAGAAAGTAATCACAAGCTCAAATTAGCTTTTTAAACCCATAAGTCCATCCATTTCAGACTCATCATCCAAAAAGCTCAAAACCATACTTCAATAAGCACTTGTACAGTAACGTTTCTTAACACAGGAATTTTAAAAAGGGAACTTGAACTTTTATTAAACATTGGAAAAACTTACAACTAAAAGAAAGTTTAAAATACTTGCAAAAGGAAATTTAACAGAAAATTACATAAGTAAACTTCAAAAACTAGAAAAAACTAACTACTACTCTCCTAGTTCTTCTCTCTTTTTATACGCTGCTAGGTCTCCTTTGCATTGTGTTACTTGTGTTTCTTTTGTGAGAGAGTTCCCAAAATCATCTCAGCCATCAAACATAACTTGTGTTTCTTTTTAAGCAATCCGAGCCCTTGATTTTGCTTTGATCATTGTGGGATTGCCAACTTGGCAATGGGGGTGATAGTGGAGTATTTTTATTGGGGCAAGGTGGTAGTGGAGGAGGAGAGGAGTGTAAACCCAGTGGTTATTAAAGGTTGTAGGTTAAAAGGTGGGGGGAAAGCTCGTGAGTGGTGGTGGGTTTAAAATGGGCGGGAAAGGGAGTTATAAGGGTAGCAGGGTAGAACTTTGGTTAGTTGGCAACAATGGTCCCTCAACCCTATTCTTTTATTTGCAAAATTCGTCCTTGTGGTAATACAAGGTTGAGGGTTTGGCAGAAATGCCCCCTCAACCTTATAACTCTAATTGCAAACTTAGTCCCTTTGTAATACAAGTATGAGGGGTTGGCAGGAATGCCCCCTCTACTTGTATTTTAACTAAATTGCAAATTCAGTCCTTGTCTTTTATCTTCTTGTAAAATAACTTTGGGAAATGGCAAATTCAGTCCCTCAAGTTGTCTTTTCTGCTTCAGTTTCTCGGAGTTGACTCTGATTTTGTCGGGGTTGACTTTGACTTTGACTGTTTGACTTTTCTGATGACTTTTTGACATGATTGACTTTTGGCTTCGATTTGGCTTTGTCTTCACACACTTTTCCATTCCGTGGTCAGTTTTGTTGTTTTGGCTTTGTTTTTCGTCCTTTTGTGTGATATCCGTTTCCTGCACAATACAATTGCAAAACAAACATATATTTGGCAGTTTTTGTCTGTTTTTGGTCATTTAAGTCCATTTTTAATGGAAAAAGGTATGTGTAATTAAGCACATACCAGCAACATAGGCAAAACACTCACATTCCTAGAGGCAATCAAAGAAACTGGAATAATATGATGTCACAAAAACTAGGAAGCAATTTTGAGATGTTTAATAAGGCCTGTTATCTGTGTGGAAGCTTTAATCATTTGCAAGTTGATTGCAATTACCATCAAAAACAGTTTCAAAATCAAAGGATGGTAAAACCTGTTTGGAACAATGCTCAAAGGGTGAATCATCAAAACTTTGCTAAAAAGACTCACCCCTGTGCTAAAAAGAACTTAGTTCCAAGAGTAGTACTAATGAAGTTTGGCTTAGTATCAATTAATACTGCTAGACAAAATATTTCTAAAACAGCAGTATCAGTTAATACTGTTAGACAAGTTAATACTGCTCACTTAAAAACAACAGTGAATGTTGCTACACCAATGTGTAACACCCCCTTATTTGACATATAGCAGCGAAAGCTAAATTGGGGTATTACTTCATGAATCAACAGTCATAATCATAGAAAACGACTCAAAAGAGACGTTTTGGAAAATTTAGTTATCATTCAATATCATATCAGAGTTTTACAAAAGGAGGTCCCAAAATACATTTAAAACATAAAGGTTGAATGATAACAAGTTTGGACGTCTTCAAGTCCATGCCACTCCGTGCCTTAAACTGCTTAGTTACCTGAGATAAACATGCTAAAAAGGTCAACACAAAGGTTGAGTGAAATTCATAGGTTTGTAATGAAATGGTTGAATACAAGTCATCATAAGTGGTAATAATTGTACAATTACAATTATCATGGAAAACAGTATTATTGCCCTAAGCTCATGACACCAACACGTTAACATGGAAATCACCTCAGTGACATTATTGAGGAACAAATGTCCTCTTGGAAAGGTAACTTGCCAAAGTTACCCATTATTCTCAAATATAGTGCGTTTGATTACCTCATGTACAGGTAAACACAAACGGGATTCGTCAATCCTAATAGATCTATTCACAATATTCGCGTTCAATCGTAAGTGATTAATGGCTCATGATTAAATGATATTGGCAGTGGAGGTAAACTTATGCAACAATATAACAGGATAGCATACAGTTGGAAAATACTTGTATGAATGGTTTACAGCATGTATCTCCTCACGGGATTTGGAAAACATGTAAAAGTGGGACTATGAACTCACCTTGATAAGGTAGTTGATTGATTTGAAATTAATTCAAATGGGAGTAAACAGCCTCGTCACGCAACCTGGGGTAATATGTCAAGTCTCAGTTCGATTGTTTATATTTCAAAACTTTATTTCATAAAGTTTAACGTAAATATTCATTTGGTTTATTAACTTGTGAAAATATCGTATCACTGTTCGGGCTATCATAATCCAGAGGTCATGTAGTAAACGTTTGAGGAGCTAGGAGACTTTAAATTGTAAATCCAGCAACTCATCAAAACGTCTACCCAAATAAAATCCCCTCACATAAAACTCCCTAGTAACGTGATACGTTATAGATTAAATGATAAGGTTTTATCTCTTTAAGCTTCTTCAAAAGCTAGAGGATGATAAATTATGTATAACATAATTGTTCTATAGTGTTTCGATCGACGAATGATAACGACAAATGTGTCGGGCTTTAATAAAATTGAGTCTTATTATATTTAAATATATATATTTATAATTAATATAAAAATATTACATTTTATACCCTTGAGAATATGAATATGACAATATATACCCTTGGTATATATATATATGTATTTACAAATTTAATCCCTTTATATATGATTTTAAAACATTTAACCCTTAACTTTCAAATATGGCAAAACAAAACCTGAAGTTTAACTTTAGGATAATTACATTTTTGGCTCGAAAGTTTAATAATTTCAAAAGTTATAATATATACCCCTATGCATGAAATGTTTTGCGTTTTAGTCCAAATTCCATAATCTTTGTATTTTGGAAATCCAAATTCATTTTGCAGCTTATAGCTTATTACTATAAGCTAAAATAAGTAAGTTTTACGAGCTTGAAGCTTATGAGCTTAAAAATCCAAAATGGGCATGTTTGGTTTAAAAAGATTAACCCGATGGGTTTTAGCTTTTAGGATTAGTTTTTAAGCTTGTAAACGTGACAAATGAGCTTATTGAAATAGCTTATTATAATAGCTTATGGCTTATAGCTTGTTAAGTACACGAAATTAAGGTTTAGGGTTTTAGGGTTTGATTTGGTTTAGGGTTTTTCGATATGGTTAATGTGAAGTCCCAATGAAACGGATCTTCTTTAGCTTGTTAAAGCTTAGTTAACTTGGATAAATCCAAACTAACTATATGAGAAACAATGATTGTGAATACTACAAGTTATGCGGAATCTAACTTGCAATACTAAGAAGAACAATGAATACTAAACTTGAATATATTGATTGCAAATATTCTAACTATGAGATATGTGTTTTCTATGAAGATTGATGTCTCTAACTATGCCGTAGGGTTCCTTTTATACACTAAGGAAACCCTAATTGGCTTACAAAACGCGTCAAGTAATCATGCATATCTATTCCTAATATAACTCATGCATATCACTTTAGCAGTACTAACTATATAATACTAATAGTACAAAATATTAACTAACAGTACTAACTAAACTGGCAGTACTAACATTTGTACTGGCAGCACTAACTATTATAACTAGTAGCATTAATGACTTAGACTATTTTCTAAGTTCTTCAATAACAACATCAAGTTAAACCACCAGTACTAACTTCCAAAGCTAGCAGTATTAAATTGAATCAGCAGTACTAAGTTGTAAAAGTCCATAATTCCTAACAATCCTCCCCTAAACTTGATATTCACTATGTTAATTATCAAGTTTCTTCAGTATAAGCATCTTGATCACTAGGAGGATGTATCCAAACACTTCTTCATTCTTCTAGTTGTGACTTGATAAACTTGAGAAGCTCAAATGCCATTGTGCTCTCAGCTTCAGCTTTTAGCTTCCAGTTCAACATCTTTTGTAGCATTTCCTTGATAAGAGGATACCTTTTCTCTACTAACATGTTGAAGCTAGTCAGAGTACCATCCATTAGTAATGTATGAACTCTACATCTTTCATACAATTTCTAGCTAATTAGAGTCCAATCCTGCTGATTACTCCAAATTTCATCCTCTGCATTTGGTTCAAACATTACTTTAAGATCTCCCCAAAGCAACAAATTGTAACCTTCTGGAGTAGTGTCTTCAAACCTTTTCATCACCAATCTATGCAAATCTACCAAATCTTGTCTATCAAATATCCTAAGCATACTGAATAATGGATATGTAGATAACATAGTATTCCTAATAGCCTTTAATATCTTATAAACATGTAGATCTTCCATATCAACATTCCCTAAGTTCTAAGATTCCCAATCAACTATAGGGTATTTAGTAGACAAAATCTTTGGATCCACAGTCTCTTCTTCATCTAAAACAATTGTTAACCACATTCTTAATTCTTCTTTTTCATGCTCATAGTCTGCAACTGCTTCTTCATCACTCTTTGCTGATTCTTATTCCTCAGCAACATCCTCTTGCTTTTGCTTTTTAGCACTTTCTTCACTTTTCTTTTCACCTGCTCTTTTTCTGGCAAGTGTTTTCTTTCTACTTCCCCCAGCTAGCTTGCTACTGCTGTCAACCTTCTTTTCAATGTCTTTAATAGCTTCTGTATCCATTGGCTGAAAGTCATCAATCCACCTCTTCTCTTTTTCATACAATCTCTGAATTTCCTCATAATTCTTGTTCTTTAGTTGTTGATGAGTGTACTTACCCATATGCTTGAGGTAAGTAATCATCATGTTCCTGACTTTAGTTTTTGTAGGTAGTTTGTTTCTTATTGCCTCTGCTCTTGCTACTGCCAATTGTTTTTTTCTTTGATCAAAGAATTCTGCTAACAATCTTGCCCTTTCTTCAATTATGTACTTTTCTTGCTCTTCATGTGTTAGTCTTACAGCCAGTTCATGATCAGCATCTATTATGGCTTGAATTTCATCAAACTCTTTGGCTAAAGCAGCATTAGTATTATCTTCTTGCCTTTGTCTTTCCTGTTGTGCTCTTTGCAACTCTGCTAATTCTTCCTCATGCAGTCTTTGAGCTAACTCTGCATCTGCTTGAACATGCATATCACCTTGATCTCTTATTTTGATTTTCACAGGTTCTTTTTCAACCAATATACTTTTACCCTTGTCTTTAGGATCAATGGTGGGAAGAGATTGAAGTGTAGTAAATGATCTAACAGGTCTGACAATTCTAGAAGAGTCTTCTACATCTGTAATAGCAACTCCTTTCTCCTTAGCTTTCAGTTCCTTTATCTTTATCAATGTCTGAGCCATTGCCATAGTGACATTCTCATCATTAAAGACTGTTGTTGTTGTAGGAGGAGTCCTTGGTTTAGTAGTACTAATAGTTACACCAGCAGTACTAACTGGTGCACTAACAGTACTAACTCCAGTTGCAGCAGCATCAACTGTCTCCTCTTCAACATTTTTAATATGATCATCAAGCTCTTCAAAATCCTTATCATTGAACAATGGCTCTAACTTGTCACTTCTCCTCCCCTGTTTGGATGCATCCTCCTCATCTAAATCATTATCAGAAGAAGTTTCAACTTGTCTGTATTTCCTCCTTCTTAGGTGTGAGATGCTTGACTTTCTTTTTCTTTCCAATCTCTTGACTCTTTTCTTTAGGTTGAGGATCTCCACAACTTCAATATCCTTTTCTTTCTCCAAGTCAAGCACCTGTTTTAACAATTTTATACACAAAGTAATCAATTCATCTAGTTTTATTCTACCCTCATCACTTTTAGGTATGTAACCTCTTAGGAGAGGTGAATCATGGGGTGTAGATGGTACATTATCCGTCAATTCAAAAGTTTGTTCCATACTGCCCTCCCCACTTCTAGATGTATGACCTTCTGAGATAGGTGGTTCATTGGGCTGTTCAAGTACTCTCTCAGACCTAGTCTGAGCAAGAGTACCCCCATGGTATCTTGGCGCCTGGGACTGCCACCTGTATCCATTCCCTGAGGAATGTCAACATTAGGCATTGCCGTGGTTTGAGTCCTAATTATGTTATCACTGTCTTGTGCTGCATCTAAGCTAGCAATATCAGTGGTAGCCCTTTCCACACTATTACCCCCTCCTTATGGACAGCCTCATCTGCTCCATGGTCTAGAGACACACTAGTCTAAGGTAACTCAGTGTCTTTTTTGGTTCTCCTACGTTTTTGAGTCTTTCTTTTTCTTTGATAAGTAGTTGGAGATGGGAGAATTTTCTCAATGTAAGCTTCATGAAAAACAATTTGAGATGTTTCAATGTGAAGTGATGCAATTTGAGGTTCTGGGACATTTGGTTGTGAGGTAGAGGGTGTAGGTTGGGGTTCAGGGTGTACTGCTGAACCTTCACCCTCAGGTGCTTGGTTTTGCACCAACATAGAGGCAAAAAGTAGAGTAATGTTGCCTGAAAAATTGACACTTTTCCTTGCCATATTTGAGAAAACCGTTTTAGTATGGCATGGTGTCACATATGTATCATTAAAAGGTTCTGGTAAATCTTTAAGCTGATTATTCAAAAAGAGTTGTAAAAACCTTAGATATATTAAAAACTTCTTTGAATCCAAGTTCCTTAACATACCATCAAAAATTAATTTAGAAAAATTAAATTTTTGACCCTTTGCCAAACATATAACTGCTGAAGCCAAAGTAGTTAAAAACTCATTCCAAGCAGTTGATTTTGAACTTATACAATGAAGGATGGTATGTATTAGGCATTTCCATTGTGGAGAGAATGAACCTTTTTGAAAAGTAAGTTTTGTTGAAAGTTGTTCATATCCTATCAATGCAAGGTTTTCAAAAATTTCATCATTTGTAAGGCAAGTTACACCATCCTCATCATTAAAGAGAAGATCACTTCTCACTGATGATTCTGATATAACCACAGCCTTGCCATCAA
Source organism: Tanacetum coccineum (assembly GCA_026074375.1). Classification (NCBI taxonomy): domain Eukaryota; kingdom Viridiplantae; phylum Streptophyta; class Magnoliopsida; order Asterales; family Asteraceae; genus Tanacetum; species Tanacetum coccineum. Next base: position 1,313 of record BQNB010006666.1, on the reverse strand, counting down.
TAATAGCATGTATTTGCTTCACAGAGTTGATTATTTTGGAAGTAGCAGTGTTCCAAAACTGTTTAATATAAGAAGCATAGATAGTAGGACTTACAGTGAGAGCATAGTTGACTGAACAGGTAGAGAGGAAGTCTACTATTTGATGAAACTTTGCATTATCATCACTCTTTTCCAAACAGGCTACCATATTGGGTTGATCGACAAATTTCAAATCAGTCATTTAGTGAGTGATTGATGAAAAAGATTATGGGTTTAAGATCGTTGATGAGAGTATGAGGGTTTGTAAAAGTTAATTGAGATTTTAGAAAGAGCACATAGGGTTTTGATTTGACCGACTTAATAAACTTGAATCTTTAAGAGGAAGAAATCTTATAAGGAAAAGAAATATCAAGAATTTTCCAAATCATAGACCCCTATATGCAAGTTGTTGGCGGAAATATCTCAACGGTTATAATTAATTAATGAAAATCTGTTATGCCTCTAACATTAGTAACGGTAACAAGCAGTACTAAGTTAGGCTAGCAGCATTAAGTTTGTGCTAGTAGTACTAACTTTTGTACTTATAGTTTTTGGCAAACTACTAGCCATCAACGGATTTAAGAATTCTTTGCCAGTTGTCGTTAGCCCTGGAATAGCCAATTCTTTCTTATCTGTTAGACATGGTGAATTGATGACCATTTGTTATGTGGTGTAAACCAATCATGTGAAATATCAGGAGTATTAACAAATTCACCAGCATTATCACCAAATCAGCATAACCATCATTAATCAAATAACCTTGAAGCTCTAAACATGCAAAATGTTAGTTCTAAACATAGAGAGACACAATTCAAAACATCTTGCATATTACTCACAATAACTGACATTATTAACAGTTAAGCTTAGCAATACTAAGTATCAGTTACCAGTATTAATCCATTTTCATCACTTGGCAGCTCTTGCATTCCATTCTAAGTATCCATGTTGTATAATCCACAACATTTATACACATATTTCCATATAGCTTTTCCTCAAACAAAGCTTCTATCAGCTACAACAATACACAAGTATACAACAGCACTAGCTGAACCTAGCAACACTAACTTTTGTACTAGCAGTACAAAGTTTTACCCAGAAGTATCAACTAAGCCCAACAGTATTAAGAAGCTTGACATCATATTTACCCTTCAATACTAACTTAAATCTCATTTGGGTTCAGGTTGGAATGAAATTAATATTCAATTTCTATGGAAGTCGAATAAAAACTCTGGTTCTACGGAAAGAGTATTATATAAGAGACTTATATTATATGAAATACGGTACTGAAATATCAT